>BEHA01000136.1:400994-427618 GCA_002897215.1 Eschscholzia californica subsp. californica
TGAACAAATTGTCTTTTGTTTCAAGAAATAATATTTGTCCATCTAACTGGTTCAATATTTCAAATAACTGAATACAGTCTTGACAAGATTAAGGATAAAGAAACCGAGCACATCCACTATCAAGGATATATATTTTGTTCGAAAACAGTGGGACAAGCCTCTATGTCTAAATTGCATCGATCATTATGCATAATGTTGTTCTTCCTGTCTGCAATTAACATACAATTGATTGCAAGTTTTATAAATGTGACACAAGTTAGACACATTCATATACTGGATCGGAACGAAGTTGGTCTATGCGCGACGATCAAGAATTATAGGTAATAACAAACATATATAGAGTGCTTTTTGCAGTGGCTCATATTTTTAAGTTTGGACATAGTGAAGATATTAAAGATATTTACTTAAATGATGATGAAAATGGAGTTTTTACCAGCGTAACTCGTACTTTTGTTACAACCTTTAAGTATGACCTTCACTTAACTTGACTTCATGTGCTTGCTGCCAGACTTTAGTTGTTATTGGAATCAATTTTTATCCGGGACTTGCTTGAGCTATAGTTTATCATCTCTGTTACGTTATTACATTTGTTTTATGTCGTTGAAGGAGTAAATAGCTATTTGTATTAGTGCAAGTAAGAAATCCTAATAAACGATACCATAATATGTAATTTGTTTCTTTCTGGTCAATTCTTACTGAAATAAAACAACTTTGCTATTTATATGGTTAATATTTATAATTTACAAATGAGTAATATCGCAAAATAAAATAGAAATGAGCGAAACTAAAAAAAAGATAAACTTTGGAGTATGTAGTATGTACAATATCATCACCTTTTTTGTAACATTGTTTTGAGTTTGTTTTGTAGACTTTATCCTTGAACCAATAGGTGAGATAGTGATAGATAAACCTTCTTCAACATCTTCAACTTTAATAACAACTGGTCACCGAGCCCATAGTGGCGAAATAGAGTTAATATTGGTATTTCACCCTTCTTCCGATGTAGTTCTTGGAACTCATACTCATAGCGCTTAGTTCTATATTCTTGAGATGGGGGTTCACTTTCACAGGTTTCTTCAGTCTCTGAGGTACTATTTTCACATGTATTCTCCCATATCACGTCTGCTTTGTACAATCAAGGGGTTGGTTTGTTGTTGTGGTATTTATTCAAATTATGTTCTCTCTTAGTGTTGTTGTGATTTATAGGACCTTTTCAGATGCTGGGTGACATGAATACAAAAGCGGCATCGCTCTTCAACAAGTCATTTGATGATGTTTTCTAGCAAGTTATTTTGAAAAAGATTTGAATTGGCCGAACTACATTAATTGTTTTTGAATTTCTTTTTCACCCACACTAAATTTTTCTACCTAACTGTAGAGTGGATGAGTTACCTTCTCTCTCGGAAAATAGCCGATCTCTTTCAACTCACATCAATCTATTTTTTTATTTATTATGGAGTCTAAATTGCTTACATTCAATTGAACATTATATTCTTCACGGAGAATTACATCTAACAACTATATTACAATATATAAACATTTTTAGTAACATATGCACCCATAAAGTAACATGGTAAACAATAAAATAGTAAGATGAGAGTGAGCTATCTATAATTTTTGGGAATAAATTCTTTACCTCGATCTAAAAACATTAAAATAAAAAAATAGTGTTATAGACTCCAAAGCTTTAAAATAACTTATGATAAATCTTTTCCACCAAGAACACTACACTTATGGAGAATACTGATCCGAAAAGTTGAAACTATAGTAGGAAAATACTAAATGTGAAAAAGAAAGAAAATTTAAATAACCGAACATCATGTCTACTGTTTAATTGCGTAAAGGGCATTCCCCCGCCCGCCGGGCGGGGGTTATGCCTAGTATATATATATGTGGAGATTCTTTAACCCTAATTAAAGCCATATTGGACGGTGAAGATGAATTCTCTTGGAGGATACAATCAACGGTTCTCCTTATACAACAACAATTGTCTCTTTTCCATAAATATGTCCTCAATTGGGTGCCACGTTGTGAGAACTTTCTAGCCCATAACATGGCAGAATCTGTTTTAGGGACACCTTTACTTTAATTTCTTGTTAGCACCCTGGGTTTGTCAGTGTTGCTATCATTTCTGTTTACTTCATTGTAATTCGTTTATTGCCTTTTTGGCCCTTAATGAAGTATCATCTTAAAAAAAAAAGTTTGTATTATCTTCTAGATCTATAATAAGAAAATCTGAAGTAGACAGGGAAGAAGATGAAGACTCCATTAACAATAATTCCTTCATCGGGTGGTTTCGTCACGACATAAAGACGGTTTTGAAGAAGATTTAAAGACGGATTTGATGAGAGTTTCTCACTCTAAAAACGGATTCAAGGACGGTTTTTGAAGTTTTCATAGTCTATCTATACATGGTTGTGATTCGTGGAGAAGAGAAGATGGATTTCAGATATGGTTCATACATGAACAACAACGAAGACCTGGATTACAAGAATTAAATCAAAGGACGGGAATTGACTAAGTTATCTCTTCATCGGATTGCTATTAATACTAGTATCACCATAGTACTGCTTCTAATTTTCAATTTTATTTGTATTATGAATTCTATTTTGTCAGACCTTTAGGGTCTTTAATTCTCAGATATTCAGGATATCCATCTGTTGGTCTTTAGGGTCTTTTCTTTGAGTCATTGTCGTGTCGATTTCTTTCCCTTCATGAGGCACTTTGCATTGGAAAGTCCTATGAATTTATCTTATGTAACTCTCGTGAAGTTTTCAGAGGAGATGAATAACAATCATCTACCATGTAACTTTATGATTGTTATCACTAATGAATGAAAGTATGATTTTGCTAAAAAAAAACAAGGACCAAATCTAGCATAAACAAAGACATAAGGAACTGGTCCGAAATCATATTTGAAAGGGTTATTTTCGTACTTTTAAATGGAAAAAATATTTACTAATATCCAATTAAAAAAAGAGGTATCCCTAATTGGACATTAAGGATGAGGGGGTATCGCTAAATACCCCTTCTATGTAACATAAATTTCTGGGTATACAAATTTTTCTTTGTCTAATGTCAGATACATTATGCATGTACACAATCCAATTGTACAATGATAAAAATGTGATTGATATTTTTTACCTTTCTACTTATCAAGTTATCAGAGACTTGTCGATTGTGTTTGTGCATTAAAGCAAATGCACAAAGTAGAAATCCTCGTACTTAACAAAAACTTTGTTGTGGATAACATCTTCAAATATGCACACATTGTCTGTCATTGCTCTCAAACACAGACTAAGTTGCGCTTACCTTTTCGGCCCTCGAGATTTGACATTTTCTGATCTGAATCTAACATCTAACCACATTTATATAAAAGCATCTACAATACTACATCCAGTTAGAAACTCTGAGTACTACATATAATTTTTAAAAGTTTTTTGAAAAAAAACTATCCTCAATGTTGAACTCAATTTGGATTTGTAAGGTGTGTAGTGGTAGTTATATACAAAAGGACATAGACTGCCATCTCAAGATATCTCTAACCGTCAAAATATAAACTATTTATATTTAAAACCAAAATAATCATGCCAACTAAATACGTAAGATAATCTTAGAGATTTACAATAGAGATATAGAGAGTTTAGAGGATCTTTATTTTTCCTCAAATGATAAATCAATTAAAGATCCTATATTGAATCTCGACCGATAAAACTTATATCTCTAATAAATCATCCCCTACTTTGACTTTTTGGACTGATCTCTAATTTCTTTTTTTGCATTTGATTGATTTCACAACCATAGTCTTTTTTTTGGCATTGAGGGCTCATTTGCCTTTTTGTTTTGAGTTAATTCTTATTTGACCCCCTACTTTGTGACCAGCTTCCTTTATGACCCTCTATTTTCTGTAAATTAAAATATGACTCCCTTTTTTGAAGTAAATGTCCTAACTGCTCTTTTTATATTTATTTTTTCAAAATAAAATAAAAAAGAAAACCTCAATTCCACCTCATTTCCCTCTCCCCACACATATCTCTCCACGTCACCTTTTTTTCTCTCTCTCCAACTCACCTCTCTTCTCTGACGAAGGTCGTCGGACGGAAAATTTCCGGACGGCGACCTTCCTTCATTAAAAAAAACACTCATCTATCTCTTTCTCTAGAAACTCCGGCGAAGGGGCCGGAGTTTCTAGAGAAAGAGATAGATGAGTGTTTTTTTTAATGAAGGAAGGTCGCCGACAGGAAAAATTTTCCGCCGACGACCTTCGTCGGAGAAGAGAGGTGAGTTGGAGATAGAGAGGTGAGATGAAGATAGACGTGTCGTGGAGAGATATGTGTGGGGGAGAGGGAAATGAGGTGGAATTGAAGTTTTCTTTTTGATTTTATTTTGAAAAAATAAATATAGAAAGGGCAGTTAGGACATTTACTTCAAAAAAAAGGGTCATATTTGAATTTATAGAAAATAGGGGGCCATAAAGGAATCTGGTCACAAAGTAGGGGGCCAAATAGGAATTAACTCTTTTCCTTTTTCCTATTTACACCCCAACTACTACTACTCTTACACCCTGTTTAGACCTCACTGGTTGGCGCGTCAAGTTGGGCGTCAGCTGCCATTGTGATAGTCTTCGTTTTGATCTCTCTCTTCTTTCTCTCTCTAGGGCACAACCAGTTGCTTTGTCTAATCCCTTCAAGATGAGCAAATTTGGTACTCTTCTTCTTCTGATTTTAGGTCTTTTATTCACTATTGGTCATTCAATTCGTTTCGAGCTTCAATCTGGCCATACTAAATGCATCTCAGAAGAAATCAAAACGAACGCGTTGACAGTTGGGGATTACAAAGTTATTAGTCCGATCGAAGGAAACCCAATCCCCGATTCACACAAAATCGCTGTCAGAGTAAGAATTGACATAATCAAAACCCTAATTCAATGATTCTCTTTTAATCTACTTCTTTCCCAGTTTCGGGTTTGTGTTAAATCATCTTGGGTTTCTTAAAGGTGCAATTTTGATGTGTAAAATTAGGTTATTTTTGCTTCTTCTTTGACCAATTTTTTCCCACTTTCAGATTTGTGTAAAACAATTCTGGGTTTTTGTCCGGTGCAACTTTGAGTGTAAAATTAGGTTATTTTATGCTTCTAGTTAACTAATTCATTCCCAATTTCGTATTTGTATAATGCAATTCTGGGGTTTTTATGGGGGTCATGATTTTTTTATGTGTAAATTTCTCAGATTTCAGATTTGTATAGAACAATTCTGATAGGGTTTTTTTTGGGTTTAATTCTGATGGGGTTTTGTTTGCTGTGTAAAATTAGGTTACTTCTGCTAATGGGAACACTTTTCACTCTGGAGATCATGTTGAATCAGGGCATTTTGCATTTACTGCTGCAGAGACAGGTGATTATATGGCTTGTTTTTGGTCTCCTGAACAAAAAGAACCAGTTACAATAACTGTTGACTTCAATTGGAAAATGGGTTATGCTGCTAAAGATTGGCCTAATGTTGCTAAGAAAGGACAAGTTGATGTAAGTAATCGATCCGTTTTTTTATTTCTCAGAATTCCATAGAGTTACTTAATAATCATTGTTATCAGTTTAGATTGTGTTATGCTGGTAGAAACCCTAGCTTTATCCCCGAAAAATCAAGTGTTGACTCTCGAGAATTCGATTCATGAAGTTTTTAGGATCTCTTCCCTTTGTACAGTTATATTTTATTCAATTCATATACATTTATTTTGTGCAGTCATTCAAGTATTGAAGATGATAGTAAGATAAACTCGTAAAGAATTTTTTTTTGTTTTCTATGAACCTAACTCGATACTCGATTCAAAGTTTTGGGTGGGTATTATTATAGTTGATGAAAGATTGTGAAATTGTATACTGAACTATTAGTTTCTTTACACTCTAGTATTACTACGAGTAGTTGGTTCATTTTACTACTGTCATTGCAAGTTTTATCGAACTTTAATCAACATTTCCTGATGCCCCTTCATGAAATATGTGTTTTCTTCTAGTGCCTGGGGAAAGCAGGAAAGTGGTAACATGGTTGCTTGTTTCCGTAAAACTACTTGGGGTGTTCTTATTTTCATCTAAAAGTGATGAGAGTTCATGATATCAAAGAAATAGTCTTCAAATGTCATTCCTATCGTAATATATTGGTATGGAAGGTGAAGATGATAAGAGGAATAAACCCAAATGAAACGACTTGTTATCTGTTTTAGACTTGACTAAATCCTAATTTGATGGAAGTAATCTTTGATAATTCTTTCAATTTGGTTTCTGAATTTGTTTGACATGTGAATCTTATTAACTCATCTATAATTTTCTTTTGCAGTACATGGAACAAGAGTTGAAAAAACTAGAGGATACTGTCCGATCTATTCACGAGGAGATGTTTTATCTCCGCGAAAGGTATGTAAATGTGACCTTAACAAACTAAAAAACAATAGAGATCCATCTTTTGTTTCAAGTAATAAGGACCCCATAGTGAAAAATTCGATTATGGAACGAAAAGGAGAAAGCAAAGAAAAAAATGGATGATAGTTACCTAGAGCTAGAGCCTGCTAGACCATGTGACCTTAACAAACTAAAAAAATCGAGACCCCAAGACAATTTCCCTAATCAGATACAGATTCCGTTCGATGGAATTTCCTCCCGTTCTAGTAAAAAAAACAAAAAGAACCCCGAACCCAGGCCTTCAATTTTCGAACTACCAGGCCACAATGTGTTCCTCATGGACTTACCGGTTCGCCGTCTTTTGCTTGTTTTCTGTTGTGGTGGTTCAGGGAGGAAGAAATGCAGGAGCTGAACAAGACAACCACTACCAGAATGGCCTGGTTGAGTTTCCTTTCTCTCTTCATCTGCTTATCAGTTGCAGGTCTGCAGTTATGGCATTTGAAAAGCTTCTTCGAAAAAAAGAAACTTATTTAGTTTTTTCACCTATCTTTTTCCTTTTCCTTTTTGTATCAGTCTTTAGACCTGTAACTTATTTTTCTTTTAGAATTTGATTATATACTATTTGAAAGATTATCACAGAAGTAGTCAAAGTAATAAAGTTCATTTTTCAATTTTCATGCATGCAAGTTACACTAAACTTAAATTTTGTTACATAAGTTACACCTATCTTTCCCTGCCACTAATATTTAGGGTTTAGAGGAAATGCAGGCAGGAAAACCCTAACCCAATCCTCTGCTTTGCCATTCCCCAGCTTGGGATTTCTAAGAGTAGTAATAGTCCAAACCCTTTACCTTAATAATGCATTAGAGAAATAAGCAGCCTTCAATTCGAAACCTCGTTTACTTCGTCAATTTTATTCATAAATTATGAGCTGAACTATCTTCTTTTGTACAAAGACCTAAATGGGCATTCGAATTCTTGAAAATGTCCTTGATTCTTCAGAACTTCTAGAGAGAGAGAGAGAGAGAGAGATGAGGACATGTTCATCAAGCATTGGATCCCTGCTTTCCGTAGTGCTTCAGCAAGTAAATATGATTCTAGAAAGGTGATCAAACCTTCTGGTCTATTTCGATGTTGCTTTTGATTGTTGTCCAAGTTGCAGCAAGACTATCCACCCCTTAAGACCCCATAGTTCTTACGGCACAGGAGAACGTGGTCAGCTGATTGTTAGTTAAAATATGATACGTAACTTCGTTCGGTCTAGTACCGGTCTTTAACATATCTGCGTAAATCATCAACGCGTTGAAGAAACGTCTGACTGTCAATTGCCCTTGTATAAGAACATTGTAAGTAAGAACATCTGGTATCAAACAACTTCCTTTCATATCTTTGAAAAACTTGCTAGCTTTCAAAATCTGCCCATCTTTGCACAACCCATGAATTAATGCAGAATATGCAACACAATTCGGAGACAAGCTACTTTTATCAGTAAAATCTGCTTTACTTCCATTAACATTCGATCCAGTATTCGCTAAGAAAAGTTTGACAGCGTCACGACTTCTTCCATCCTTGCACAACCCATCAATCAAACAAACAAGTGTATGTTCATTTGGTGTAAGACCTCTCTCTTTCATCTCCTTTTGAAGCCGAAATGATTCTTTCAAGTTACCATCTTTTGAGTGTCCATCGATTAAAGCAGTAAAAGTAACTACATCTGGTACAAGACCTTTAATCACCATTTCCGAGTATAAACCCATGGCTGCCTCCATCTTCTTCTGTTTACAATACCCATCTATCAAAGAAGAGTAAGTAACCACGTTGGGCTCTATTCCTCTTTCTGTCATTTGTGAACAGATCTCCAAAGCTTCTTCCATGCTCTCGTGTTTACAGTATCCATCGATCAGAATATTATACATTATCGAGTTTGCAGCCACACCTTCTTTCTCCATCTTTCTCAAAAGATCAAATCCTTCTTTCGTTTTACCCATTTCACATAGTCCTTTTATAAGTATACTATAAGTTATAACATCGAGCGAAAGACTCACCTGTTCCATCTCCGAACAAAGAATGAATGCTTCGGAGAGGTTTCTCGCTTTACAATACCCGTCTATCAAACAGTTATAAACATAAATATTCGGAAGAACACCGAATTTAGCCATATCAACAAAGAGATTTCTTGCTCTACCCAATTCACCTACTCGACACAAACCACCCACCAAGATGCTAAAAGTAACAACATTCGGCTGCAAATTACTCTCTTGCATTTCTCTGTACAAATCAAGTGCTTTCTCCACACTAACCATTTTACAGTACCTATCCATTAGAATATTATAAGTGTAGAGATTTGGGCGCGTACCAGATTGCTTCATCGACTGGAAAAGGTCCATGGCTTCTGTGATCCTACCCTCATTGCACAAACCAGATATCAGAATAGTGTAAGTTACAACTGTTGGTTTAATCTTCTTCTCCACCATCTCATCAAAAAGTTTTCGTGCTTTTAGAATATCGCCTTGGTTACATGAAGCACTAATCAAACTGCTGTAAGTAAAAGCATTGGAAGCTATCCCACGAGATACCATGTCAGTATAAATTTCCCACATTGGACCAGTTCTACCTAACTTAACAAACCCATGTAAAATCGAGTTACAAGCATAGATTACAGGTAAACTTTCAACCTTTTTATACACCCAGTAAGCTTCTTCGACGATACCCATTTCAGAGAAAGCCATAATTAACACATCAAACACACCAAAACTGAATTTGGTGTGTTTGAATTGATTAAGTGTATTAAAAGTCAATGAAGCAATCTGGCGAGATTTTCCATTCTTTTGGAGACTTTGGATGAGGTCTTTCATCAAACACCTTGCTTGTATATATAATTTAGCTCTAGTTAAGACATGAATGATAGCTGAATAGATTTGGGGATTCTTGTTTATGTTAATCCTGTTGAAAAATCTTAATGCCTCAAAAGCACTTTCAAATTTGACTAATGTGTTAATGATATTGGAATTCGATCGAGACGATGGCGATGAGAGTAATGAAGATGATGATCTTGAAGAAGAGGATGAAGAGGAGATAGTTCTGAAAGTGAAATTGGAAACTTTAGGGCAGAAGAGAGTCTTGTGTAGAAGCTTCATTGTTTTTTGTATTGATTTGGATGAGTTTGCTTTCACATTTCTTCCCAAACAAGTACAAGAATGGGTTCTTCAGGAATGTAAGCAAATGAGATTCATAAGTAGATTTTGGAATTAGGGTTTTCTCTTGTTAATCAACTATTTGAACTGAGAGTAGATTCAAATGTTACTTATTGGTTAGGTTTTTTGCTTGCTGATCTGAAAAAATGGCGAATTAGATTAGGCTGTTCGACAAAATGCCTCAAAGAATGTACGACGATGTATTGGCCAAGTGTCAGACTCGAGTTTATTGCAAAATGTTTCAAAACAAAAATGATATTTTACCCGACTCCTATATCATTAGAACCCTGATTGGGTTAGGTGGATGGGCAGAATCTTGACCGGTTTAGGTTGACGGGCAGAACCCTCACTAACTTTAGGTGGATTGTTAAGAGCTCTATTCTGTCGGATGGCCCAACAGTCAGGCAGAACATCATCATTGTTTCGGAAATCTTGGAGTAGGATATTTGTCCATAGTTCGATTTTTGAAAATGGATTTAGGTGGACGAAAGATTCATCTTTAAACGTGTAGAGAGAGGGCTAGAGAGCCAATGGTGAGAAGTGATTCGAAGGTCACGAGAACATTGTAAGAACTAGTTGGTTTATTTGAAGAAACGGCAAGAATAGAGACCTTGAAGAGATGATGCAACATTTTAAGGTTTTACTCACCGCAATCATATGCTCATAAATGTATCTAACTCAGAAAGAACATTACATCTTTGACAGTCTAGTCCTATATTTCCCCATAAGACCTTTATTCTGTTAAATGAATAGCTAAGGTATCCGGGCAAGCCTTCTATAGTTCGTATCAATGTTATTGAATGAATACTCAGAAGTTACAGTTGAGCGGTGTTGTCTTTTTTTTTCGCAGATGTTATCTTTTTTCCGTTCATAAGGCATTATCATTGGCGAGATTAAGCAAACAAAAGAAGTAGATTACCATATTCTCAACTATAGGTATGAGAAATACAAATACTGTTTTCGAACACAAAAGAGCCCAATAAGTTTAGGACTATGTAAAAAACCACGTCAGTTTTCAGACAAACAAAACAAGCTTAAGAAGCAGCAGTAATATCGAAGATCTCATACCCTCCCACCAATTATTTAGTAGCTACTAAGCTGAACAAGAAGCCCTGCGTGCTTATATGGGGTGAGAGAGGTTGATCTTTGTTTCAAGAATTGCTCAGTCATCGTAGTGTTTACGATTGTGGTGACGCCCATGATGACGCTGCTTCTTTTCCTCATCATCATCGTCATCAGATTTGTCTTCTCCCTGTCAAGTTACATATAGAACTTTAGAAGTCTATTTACATATAGGACATCAGAAAAAAAATGCGTATAAAAGAGCAGGCGAGTTGATCACAAAAGAAAGTCAAACTACTTTTTTGAAGGGAAAAGTATACGACGTTGTTAACAATTCTAATCTACTTTTGGACTTGTATAATAAACCTAACAAACATTCACCAGAAACATAAATGTTTAACTAATATTATATGGTCATAAAGTATCAAGTAGTAGGTGTTGATCATATCGGGTAAGGTGCAAAAAAAATAATGATTAATATAATGGGGATATTGGAAAATATAGGAAACAAACAAGAACAGCTCGAATGACTTGAAGGTCACTACTTGCTTGAAAGAAGATGCCCGATACTAGATCACATCGGCTAAGGTGGGAAAAGCATAATGAATAATATAATGGGGATACTGAAAATTTCAAGAAAAATATAAAACCGCTCGAATGACTTGAGGGTAACCCCTCGCTTGAAAGAAGATGCCCGGGCCGACAGATAAAACTATTTCTACTGTGTTCAATTTCTACTGTGTTCAATCATGATGCCTAAGACACAAGAACTACTACAACTTGAGAGAAAAGAATTGATAGGTCCGAAAAGAGCTTTCTCATAAGTAAAGGAATCTATACGACTCTATGGAAACAGTACAAAATATTGAGGCAAAGCATACTAAGAACCACAGGTTTAGGAGATTCTCAACCAAGAGTTCCGAGCATATCATCGTCATGAGAACAAAAAGAGGCGAAACCTGAAAACTACACTTTCTACTCAACCATATCATCATGAACTCTTCAACAACATAAATGAAGAGCTATTTAGTTCGAGAGCAAGATCAAACAAATGGGAGTATGGGATAAATTAAGATATAACTACTCTAAAACAAAGTATACAACTTAAACTAGGACAAGCTCTTAAGAAATGTCATGGTGAAATTCATATTTTGAAGAATCAATTCTTTCTTCTAATTATATAAAATGCTTCTAAACCTAGCATTAATCTAAATCTATATCATTTCATAAGCAAAAGCGATTTCTAACCCTAACAAATTTATGTTAAATAAAATCCAAACCTAAATTGATAAATGTGAAATCAAGTGAATTGAAATGATATACTTACATATTTCTTGCGGCCATATCCTTCTTCACCATAGCTACTAGTCTCCTGATACTCACTCCTTCCATAACTAGGTTTCTGATACTCTGATTCCTCCTCTTGACCTCCATAGCTTGACCTCCCATAACTCGGTTTCTGGTACTCCGATTCGGTCTCCTCTTGCCGCCCATAACTCGGCTTCCGGTACTCCGATTGCTCATCTTGCCGCCCATAGCTTGGTTTCCGATACTCCGATTCTTCCTCTTGCCGGCCATAGCTTGGTTTCCGATACTCTGATTCCTCTTCTTGTCGCCCGTAGCTTGGTTTCCGATACTCAGATTCCTCTTCTTGTCGTCCGTAGCTCGGCTTCCGGTACTCGGATTCATCATCTTGTTGCCGCCCATAACTCGGCTTCCGATACTCGGATTCCTCATCTTGCCGCCCATAGCTCGGCTTCTGGTACTCCGATTCGGTCTCCTCTTGTCGTCCATAGCTTGGCCTCCGTGGTGGTTCTACTTCCCCACCATAACCATATCCACCACCACCACTTACATCATCTTCATCCTTCCTCCTCCGGGGCGGAATCGGTGCATCCTCCTCCCCATAACTCGGTTTCCCATACCCAGATCCAAACTCCGAACTCGGCTCATCTCCACCACCACCATAACCCGGACGACCCATCCCAGGTTGAAACCCATAAGCTGGCTGAGGTTTCGCCACCCCACCACCATATTCATACTCTCCACCACCACCACCATAAGTAGGAGTTGGTCTAGGTTTTGGCCTAGAATAGCTACTGTACTCATTCTGGGTAGCTTCATCTCCATAAGCAGATGGTTCAGATCCATGAGAATACGAAGGTCTTTCATAATCAACATCACCACCACCACCACCATAAGAAGAAGATGATGATGAAATCTGATAACAGGTCTCATCACAGGGATCAAGAGGGCGGCCATAAGTAAGGTGAATATCGTAACCACCACCGTATGGGGTTGGATCGTACTCGTCGAAATCGTCAACTGCGTCGTTTCCTCTGTACGCCATTGATGAAGTTTTTCTCTCTCTCTCTCTAAAAAGAAGAAACGGTTTGATTTAACGGGGAAGATGACGGAAAATGAGATCTGAGTTTTTATAGGAAAATTAGTTTGTAAATGGACATGGATCTAAGAATATTATCGAAATTACCATAGGAGAAATGTTTGAACAAACCATTGATTCACACGTGTCTCTATTAGAAATACCGAAAGATTGGGATCTTGTCGTTTTATTGTCGGTCTGAGGATTTCCTACGAATCAACACGGCATTTACGCCGAACGACGGGTGCTCCAATGATGGTAGGGAGTTTTAACTTTACCCCCTCCCTGTTAACTGCATATGATATTAACCCTCATTTTAATGTCCATGGAGAGTGTTAGAGATATACCAATTCCTTGATATTATATGATTTCAAGAGGACAAACTCCATTTGGACATTAAAACGGGATAATGTAAACTAGTGGGAGTGGCAAAAAGTCCTTCACCAACGACTATTTCTCCTAAGATAATGACAAGTTAGTCTTCTGAACTTTTTATTTCATATCTGATCTTGATATCTCGGACTCCAATATGCAATATCTTTACCTCACTAACTCTTAGCGAGTTAAAATGACTTATTTATGAAAGTACACTTGTTTGCTAGTTTAATGTTGAATATGAGTTGGTCTCAACATTGCATGTTGAAGCTTGAATTCTGTTTTTTTTTTTCATATTTGGAGTCGAAAGTATCAAGAAATCTAAAGATTTCATCTCTTGAAGGTAAATGAGGATAATTCAAGCAATGATTCTTTTACTGAGGATAATTTAAAAGAAGAATGAGAACTGAATTGCTAAAAAACTTCCTTTGTTTGAGAATGAGGAAATACACGAGAAAATAACATAGATAATAAAACCTATTTTGGCTTATAACAACTTAAGAAAGAACAAATTACAATAGAAAAAGAGATTTTGAGTCTCTAACGATATACAAAATTTATCAGTAGTAGTGGAGACGAGCTTTCAAGACCTCTGTTTCTTCGAAAAGATATTGACCTTGTGGAAAATGAACCATTGATAATTTGATATTGTGATATCTATAACAGAAATTTAGATGACTTCTAAACTCACACGATTATAAGAATCTGTCTGAGTAATCACATAAAAGTGGAAGGAAACGAGGCAGGATAAGCTTTGATCATGGATCATGGCTCATGGCTCATGGCTCATGGCTCATGGCTCATGGCTCATGGCTCATGAGATTAGATGCTATTAAGCATTGAAGATGTTCCAGTGATAAGAATGGCACCCATACCCATTGGGTAATTACAACCGAGAAATTATCCCTTTTATTTCTTTTAGTTTACAATAGTAATAAGGCAGTGTCAATTATTTTCTTCACTTCTTTTATTAGTATATTACAATAGATCGAATTTTTTTGTTTCCAAACAATCAGTGAGAAATCTTACTTATAGGAAGGCTGTGAAGGACAACGGTCTCCATCGTAAAACCTGGCCCCATCCCAAGTAAAGCACCCCATTCAAACCCTTGACCGGTAGTTGACTTTCCTTCCTCAATTGACTTCTTTCTCGCCTCATCTAGAACAAAAAACACAGACGCGCTTGACATATTTCCATATTCTCTCAGCACGGTTCTGCTCGCCTCTAGCTTATCCTTGTTTAGACCGAGTTTCATTTCTATCTGGTCTAGAATGGCTCGACCACCCGGATGGACGATCCAAAATAGTGAGTTCCAATCACTTATTCCGATTGGACCAAAAGCTTTATTTAAAATAACATCAATATTCTTAGAGACCAAACCAGGCACATCTTTTAGAAGTTGCAAAGTAAGACCCATTTCACGTAGATGACCCACAATTGCGCCTTCTGAGTTAGGCGGAATCGTCTGAGTTGCTGAAACAATTTGGAAAAGCGGATGTTCGGAGGAAGGATCAGGACCCGACCCGATAATAAGAGCACCCGCACCATCTCCAAATAACGCTTGACCGACAACCGTGTCAAAATGAGACTCAGATGGTTTACGAAAATGAACGACATACATGATTTCACGACAAACGACTAGTACACGTGCCCTAACGTTGTTCTCAGCTAGATCTTTGGCTACACGAATAGCGGTCCCACCAGCGAAACAACCTTGTTGATACATCATGATCCAATTAATGGACGGTTCAAGATTCAGGTGTTTGGTGAGTTGGTATCAGCACCAGGGGTATCAACTCCACACATAGTACAAAAGACTAAGTGAGTGATCTTTGACTTGGGTTGACCCCATTCTTGGATGGCTTTAAGAGCAGCTTCTTTAACTAGGTTTGGTACTTCACCAACCACTAAATCTTGACGTGTATCGAATGAAGGAGCTGAAAATTCAGACATGTTTGGATTCACCTCCAACATCTCCTTCGTTAGGAATAGTTGTCGTTTCCTTATCATTGTCTTCTCGCCTGTCTCAAATCATACTTAATTTAAGACTTTTTTTTCTTTTAGATTTAAGACGAGTCAGATTCAGGCGAGTTAGACGGGAGAGTTTAATAAAAGAAAAAATGAATACGAGAAGATAGTAAAACCAAAAATGAAACTTACAAACACGCTTGAACTTGTTCTTGATATCGGTCATGTGTTCATTTTTCGTGACCCTAAAGTAAAAGTCGGGGTAATCTGTCTGGTAAACCGTGTTGGGTGGATTAGCAGTTCCAATGGCCAAGACATTTGCTGGTCCCTGAGCTCTTTGTGCATTCCTAATATCTTCAACTCTTACCATTTTGCTCTTCACCTCCTCCTACTTAATTCGATACGATTATATAGTACTAAAAACTTCGAAATTAACTAAATAATATTTATAATTATATGGAAGGTTACTAGGTTAGGTTACACGAACGGCCGGATCATTAACCACGATACTACCAAGTTTTTCAGTATTACAATTTTAAGTGTTCGGTATTTCTTGTTCTGGGTGGTTGGTAGGTTGTGACTTATATTATTCCAATTTATACAATCTGTGTTATTGTAAGCGATTACACGTAACTAATAATCAAATAAATGTTAATACAACAACTATTCCAATGTTTAAATTGAGAAATTAGTAAATGAAATTGGTATTACTTTTTAAATAAACCAGAGTTAGACATTTCCGTCTAATCAGATTTAAAATTAATAATAAAATTGAGTTCGCTGAAAAACTTTCTTTGTTTTGGAATGACTCAAATGAGGAAGTACATGAGAAAAAAAATAACATAGATATAATAATAAAGCCTATTCCGGCTTATAAGAACTTTAGGAATAACAAATTACAACAAAAAAAAGATATTCCATAGTCTTTCTGACCATATACAAAATTTATCAGCAGTGGTTGAGATGAGCTGTCAAGACCTCTGCTTCTTCAAAAACGATATCGAACTTGTGGAAAATGAACCATCGAAATGTATAATTGATACGATGATATCTATAACAGAACTTTTAAACGACTTCTAAACTCACACGATTATAAGCTTTGATCTTTTCATGGCTCATGGCTCATGATATCAAATGCTATTAAGCATTGAAGATGTTCCAGTGATAAGAATGATAATCAGATGCTGATGGTAGGTTATCTTTGATCTTTTCAAGCTTCTTCAGAATATCTATAAAAGATGGTCTGTGGTTCATATCAGCAGCCCAACAGTGATCTGTCAACCTAAAAATAAAACATTCCACAATCCAAAAAAGTGAGAATTTGTTATAGCTCAATTTCATACTTTTACTAGAAAATAATACCCGATGAGTCCTAAAAATAGAGATACGATCAGGCGAACAAATTTCTCAAAGTTTCAAATGTTTATGTAGCTAAACCAAATTTGAGCTTGTATAGAAATCATAGTGGCTTGGGTTAGGTGCATGTAATATCAGGCTTCCGCTTTTCGTGTCCGAATCGTCAAACATGTTTAGAGAGGAGCAACTTTGGAGATTCATATAGTGTTAGAATTACCAATTTTATAGTTTATACTAATAAATTTACTTCAGATTCCAATCAAAAGCCAGACTACTTTTATGCCACAGGGCTACTAGTTCAATTTTCGAAATTTATTAGTATATGCTGGAGGCCGAATTATGGTGTTTACTTACTCTCTGAGTTCAGGGAGATAGCCTTTTGAACGAAAAGCAGGTCTGTGCCCTTCAGCTACATGTTTCGCTGCTTCATAAGGTTCGAGATTTGCAAAAGGTGGGTCTCCTTCGAGTATCTGAAGAAGAAATTTATGAAGCCGCAAATATTTTAGCTCTATTTGTTCTTTCCGGAGAAATTATTATTATATGAAGCAAAAGAATAAAAATTTACCTCATACAAAATCATTGCAAACGAGAAAACATCAACCTTTTTATCGTATTTTCGATGCTTGAAGACTTCAGGAGCCATATAACGATCTATATTTTATACCAGAAAAAGCACAATGATTATAAGTTTAGCAAAGAAAAAGAAAAGAAGAAGCCCATTATTATTATTAAATGTCATAAAAGGATGCACTTACAGCTACCAGTCTCCCCAGTCATTTTGTAAACATCATGAGAATTCTGAACTTTGATTAGCTTGCTTAATCCAAAGTCTCCAACTTTCAAATGTTCTGCACTAGAGTTGACCAAAAGAACGTTCCTGAAAAAGATTGAGGTGTCGTACTATCATCTACCCGTCAAACCAGAGATTACTTAATGTTATACTTACTGTATTAATTGAGGCCAGTAAATTGGAAATAATCACCCATTGATTGAGCTCACCTTGGTTTCAGATCTCTATGAATTATGACATTTGGTTCATTATGCAGATAAGCCATTCCTCTGAGTACATAATAATAACAAAATCTAATCAGTATTGACATCAGTTTATATGGTTTCCCTGAAAAGACTTCGATTGTATGAATTACATAAAACGTCCATAGGACTTTTTCCATGATTATGCTGAACTTCATGATACAAGTATATATTCTTCCGAACTTCATGCAGTCCAAATTACATTTCATTAACTATTCAATTAATCATGATACAAGTAAAGTTTGTAACATATATTCTTGTCGAAAATAAGGAACAGATCCATACCTGGCGATGTCCAGTGCAAAGCTAATGGCTTGGGATGGAGCAACTGAACTCTTATCCTTGAGGTGCTGATGGAGATCACCCTAAAAAATCAGGTCACACAATCAGCTAAGAATGATATATCCTCAAAGTATATTTCTAGTTTCATCAACTACTAACCAATAACTCAAGATAACAAATAAAACTATTAACTTGGACTTCACTATAAGCTTTCGTCTTACCCCACGTAGATATTCAGTAATTAGCATTAGAGGCTTCTTTTCAGTGACTGCACCTAGGAATTGGACAACATTCGGGTGGCGAAGCTTCACTAGCAAATTAACCTCGTGTCTGAAGTCTTGGCTGAATCATAATAAAGTAACTAATTTAGTTTCAAACAAATTCCTCAAAGACTCCTAAGCAAACTCTTTTTATTACATAAACTATGTAACCCGGTAAACTTAAGGGCACAAAATATCAAACAGAAGCAGACAGGTCTTACATCACCATTCTATCATCAGAAAGATTAGGTAGAATGCGTTTTACAGCTACTGGTGTTCCACGCCAATAAGCTCTCAGAATCTCACCAAATGACCCCTAAAAGAAATATTATTACCAATGAAAGAAAATGCAATTCAGAATCTTATGCTTCAGTCAACCAGCATAAAGAAACAATCTTGAAATACAAGCAATGGTAATTAGCAAGTTAAATGCCATCATTTCGCAGCTCCGCGATTAGAACAAAAGTATGTAGCAACAAACCCACACCATGATGGTACTGCGAAATTCAAATGCCCTACTATAATCTCTTGATATAAACATCCAGATCATAGAATTTCAAAAAGAAAAAGAAAATCAGATAAGTGAATGCAGTATAGATGAACTAAAAACAGAATAAAGCTCACTTTTCCAATTATGCTTGAGTTTGAGAAATCCAGCTCAGAAGGGTCAACTTCCCAATCACACCTATTTGGGAGAGGAGGAGCGACAGGCGTGGGTTCGTAATGGCTGCCATTTTGCCCCTACGACAAATACATTTTGAATTCATCAACGAAGAACATTATCCAATACAAAACATCAGAATGCATATAAATTACGGAGACGAACACAATAGATTCGATAGGAAATACTCAGACTCACATAAGACAAGCCACCGTACGATTTCAACATCTCAACCATGGTAAGCTTCCGAGCTCCTTCTGCATCAGCTAGGGGCTTAAAATAGGTAAATATTAGGTTAGATATCAAGCTTAATCAATTGATTGTTCACTCAAATCTTGATTTGATTTTGATTAGTAACTAAGATTTAAATCTCATATAACACCAAACATAGATTTAGAGAGAGAGAAAGAGGTGAATTTCATACAGTATTTCTCCATCGATCTTGAGCATTAACATCAGCACCATAATCAAGAAGACATTTAGCAACATGAATCCAACCATGAAGAGAAGCAACATGTAAAGGTGTTCTATGATCATAATCTCTTGCTAAAATTAGAGTTTTATCTTCCTCAAGTAGTTTCCTAACTGCAGATGCATCATTTTGATGAGCATGCCAAAGTATTAGAGACGTTCTGCTCACTTTTAGCTTCGCTTTCAATTTTTCTAATGACTTCGCCTTCGCTTCTGCTGCTTCTATTGCAGCCGCCGCCGCCGCCGATGATGATGATGGTTCATCGTTCGTTTCTCCTCCTCCTCCTCCCGATCCTGATCCTGATCCACCACTACTCATTTTGATTATCAATTTTCAGAAATTATTACATTTCAAACAGATCTGATCATCTTTCTCTCTCTCTCTAGGGTTTCTGTTACGGTTAATGAAGTTTTTTTTTCTTCGGCTGGTTTGGCGGTAGGATTGTCAGGAAAATGAACCGGAAAGGTTTGGCGGGTAAACTTCGACCCAACTTTATAGACAATTAATTATGGGAAATTTTAAAGACGCCCCTCTTAAGTGTTAAAAGCGTCTTCTTCCCTCACAAACTCACTTTCAGATTGCGTAGAAAGAGGCGCGCCTTTCACATTAATAGAGGGCTTCTTTAAAACTTCCCATTATTAATTCGTTTTAATTTGGTGGGAACTATTGGCTAAGATGTGCCCTCAACCACAACCCACGACAATGAGCTTGGTTGGGCATGTTGACTAGTTCCTTTGGGTATCTATCTTGGGTTTTCATTTAAGTCATGTATAAGATTTGATATTGTAACAGAAAAAAAAAAAAAAAAAAGTATAAGATTCGATTTGAAGTTTGAATTGCCCCTAGTTAGGTTTCGGGATATTTACATTTATTCATTTGTGATATCTGATTCGTTTGAATGGATGATTTGGTTAATTTTAAGTTTATTTTAGTCAGATAGATGTACATCGGTTTTCGTTGCTTTCTTGACAAATTCAGCGTAATTGAACTCTGACTTGGTTATTCACTGTAACAACCTTTATTCATGGTTTCATCTTTTGATTAAAATCTAATTTTGTTAAGGACCTTGTATGATATATATATAAGTGTTTTACGCGACAATATAGTGTAAAAGCATGTCTCACTCTTTGTTTCTCTAACTTGTTGGCGTAACTCAAACTCGCCTCAACTAATTAAAGACTCACACTATATCTGGTAACACCTCCACTAGATGGTTTAAATATTATACAATACATCTTTCTTCAATATGAATAACAAAAGGAGGCATGTCCGAACTTCATTGGGTCGAAGTTCTTAAATCGACTATGATATTTTGCACAACTCTGAAAGTGACAACATCCTAACTTGTTAACTCTTCAAACGACAGGATTTTTAACTGACTTAAGTGGCCGAGCAGATACATATCAATAAAAAATAAATTTTATTTCTCTCTAAATCACATCCGACTTAGTTAAGTTGGTCCGGATTCAGCCATCCCGACTATAGTAAGGAGTACTACTTTACATTTTTGTGTTCCAAAGTACCAACTTCCCATACCTATAGTGGTAAAAATGGTCCTACCATAGAAGGCTAGCTAACCACTAAAATTAAGACAAGAACCACTTCAAGATAAAACTGAAAATCTGAATCACTCAATCACTTTCTCTTTCTCTTTTCTCTCTCTAAAAATACTTGATGTGAAGATAGAAAGAAACAATGGGGGAATTATTAGGTGCTTCAGTTGGTTATAAACACAGATTCCCACTTTCAGGTACTTCCTTTTCTCTCTCCAATTTGAATCTTCTTGAATTAGTTTCAGGTAGAATTTGATGAATTTCTGACTATCTATTACTATAAATCTATAATGGATGAGAATCAGGTAGGCGTTTGAATTATGTGAAGAGAGAGAAAGGGGAATTACAATTTCAGGGTTTTGGGTCATCTTCATCTAGTTCCAAATGGCAATGTACTGCTTCATCATCATCGTCTTCTTCGCCGTCTTCGTCTGTCAAATCCAATGAGAAGCTTTCGACATTCTCTTCTAGACTTGCTACTGATTTGCCTCTTTATGAGCCTCCTGGGGTACTTCTTCTTTCTCTCTTTCTCCCTCTAGACTCTATATCTTACAAATTGAATTTTGTAGGTTTCATTTGATCAATACCTAAATGATAAAACAAGAGTTTTTCAAGCAATTTTTCCTGATAAAAGGAGGAGTGAGAGATTGAATGAGGTAATCTTAATTATAACCATCTTTACTTTCTTCTTCTTAATTCAATTTCTTAATTGAACCCTAAACCATTGT
The DNA here is from genome assembly GCA_002897215.1 of Eschscholzia californica subsp. californica. Lineage (NCBI taxonomy): Eukaryota > Viridiplantae > Streptophyta > Magnoliopsida > Ranunculales > Papaveraceae > Eschscholzia > Eschscholzia californica. The sequence goes on from BEHA01000136.1 coordinate 422,712, forward strand.
TCTTGTGCTACTCAATATGATAGTTAGGGTTTTCATTTGCTTAAAATGCGCAAAATATTTGATGATAAGTGTTTTGTTCCTAGGTTAGATTTGAAAATCTAACTCCGTGCTGAATTGAATGGAGTCATGTTTCAGAATGTTTGTTATTGTCAGACTAGTCTGAATGACTGGTTTGGCTCGATTTTGGTTCATTTGTTTCAGACGATCCATATTCAGAGAAAACACACCAATACAATCTCATTTCTAGTTATGTAGGAGGATACTAGCTATTATTTAAACCCACAACTTCAATTGTTATCGAACACTTACCATCATTTAGGTATATATATATATATAAACAACTAGCTCTAAAAAGCTCACTATATTGGAGTGTTATTACGATTTTAGAGTCGTCGAGCTATGATCAGGGCCGGCCCTGAGGGGGAAGCGAGCAAAGCCTCGCTTCGGGCCCCCAGGACCAAAGGGCCTCACAAGAAGGATAAGTACAAAGAAGTAAGGGGCCTCAATTTTCATTGTTTCACTAGAACATGTACTAAATGCAACAAGTAATCTAAAGTGGCTCAATGGTAAGCAACATGTATGTTCATCCAAACAACCTGGGTTCAATCTCAAGCATAAACAATATTTGCTTCTTAAATTACCTATTTATTTTGCTTACTTTACTTCTACCACCACAATTACTAAACTTCTAACACTGTATTTCCACTACCACCACCATAACTAAACTTCAACACTACAACCACCACCATGAAATTATGCTTATCTTAATTACTTTAGTTGAAATTTCTACCACTGCCATGATTAATAAACCTCCACAATTGTACCTCTACTACCACCACCACAATTTATAAACTCCTACCACTGTACATCCACCACCACCACCACCACCATTACTAAGCCTCAACACTACAATTACTATCATAACTAAACCTCCACCACCACAACCACTACCATCTCTTTGGTCATTTTTCTCAAAGAATCATTTTCTAATATTTTATTTTTTATTTTAAAAACGGAAACTGAACAGACTATTGACTCGTCGAATTCTGAACTCCCCGAACCACTCGACAGGTGGATCGACTAAGGACGTACGATGTCTTTCCCCGAGCTGATTGCCGAGTAACTCAATCAGATCATTCGATTCAGACTGCAAATTATGAGCACAAGATTCATGTTTAAATATCACATGTGTGCAAGGAAAATGTTGAGAATTCTTATCTACACAGTTTTTCCTATGAAATGCGTGCATGCCACATTCTTATAACTCGCTTCGGGCCTCCGAAATCTCAGGACCGGCCCTGGCTATGATATCATTTAGCAGTATACAAACAAGCACTTCGTCGACAGAGTTAGAACTTCGCCACAGTTATTAAGCTTTCTTATAACACTTGTAACTATTTCACCCCTTCGCCAAAAAGATATAACATTATTAAAATCGAATTCCTGAACTTGTGAGTGTTGATATGCTACATCATTTATTTGAATACTAACTACTACCTCTACTCAACAATGGCTCCAAGTTGATGAATATCTGGAGAAACATGAATGAACACCTACTAGTATCAAAGATTTGATTCAAAAGCAAACTTTGTGCAGGATGAGTGGAGAATACAAATGCTTCCTATACAATTTCTCTTTTTGACTGCATGGCCTATTATTGACATGAAGCTAAGGTGCAAAACTCAAGGAAACGATTACCCACCCGGTGTTCCTACTGACACGACCAAGGTCCTTGAGCTCGATATTGTAAGTGCTTTTCCATTTCGAACCATTTCACATATCTCAAGTAACTAATTCCTTACTCGCTACTGCTTCTTCGACAATATCAGGTAGATTGCAAGCTTAATATCCGAACAAGTACTAGTGTTGGTTTAGATATCAAGTTTGATTTTTTCAAAATTACGAATCCTCAAACCCTTCTTTACACATCTATAGCGCTGATTAATGCAGGTTAGATGGGAGCTACAAGGTTTAGACAATGTTCTTGATCCATCTCATTTCTCACTTGGTGTAAAAGGAGCTTTATATCCTTATAGACGAGGAATTAGAACTCGTCTTAAAGGTCAATTAGAGATGAGTATAAGCTTTGTTCTTCCTCCTATGCTTGCTGTAGTGCCAGATGATGTTCTCACTAACGTCGCAGAATCGGTTAGTTCATTCATATGAACTCACTTTCAATAACTCAATGTCAATGGATTCCTATGATAGTTTTTAGGTAATTCGATTAAGTTGTGTTTTTGAATTGAATGGAACAGGTATTGAACAGATTAGTCGAGAATATGAAAGAAAAAGTTAATGGTAGTTTGCTTGCTGATTTTAGTGAGTTCAAGAAGGAGAAGAAGCTTAAAAGAAATATTTGAAGTTTTTGCAAATTTGCAATTTCCAACAATTATTGATATTAATGATGATAAAAATGTCTACGTTTTACAAGTAAAATGAATTTTCATTTTAGTAAGTAATTACAATTTCTTTGTTTAGTATTAAGATCCATTAGATCAACTCCTCTTCATCTTCAAACTATCGTTTCCTAGCCTGGGCTGAAGGTTTTTGGGTGGTGGAGGAGTTCTTCCTCGACGAAAAAGAACTGCTAAGAGCTCTCATCTTCTGGAAGATATAATATGGCCACGGCTTTGGGGAATAAAGAAAATTCTCCGGGAATAAAGACTAAGGGAGCATATTTACTTTTAACCCAAAAATTTACAAAGTTGTATCTTGCCCCCTAATCTTCATCTTCATCTTCCATTAAGTTTATCTTCTTCTTCTTCTCTCTAAAAACCCTAATCCAAGAAACTCAATAATAGTACTACAAATCAAAATTCCTAATAAATTAAGAGAAGAAGATTGAGGAATTAGGGTTACAAATTGAGTTTTAGAAGTAATATTCATACACCTTCAAAAATCCAATTAGTTTGAAACCTACAAAGTGATGTTATATCAAAATTGGGTGAGTTGATTGACAATGATTTAGTATCCATTCCAACACGAATTTGATGGAAGAAGAACCCCGTTGGTCTCTAAATTCCTCAATCTTCTTCTCTTGATTTATTCGGGATTCTGATTTGTATTACTACTATTAGGTTTCTTGGATTAGGGTTACAAATTGAGATTTAGAAGAAATATTCATACACCTTCAAAAATCCAATTAGTTTGAAACCTACAAAGTGATGTTATATCAAAATTGAGTGAGTTGATTGACAATGATTTAGTATCCATTCCAACACGAATTTGATGGAGGAAGAACCCCGTTGGTCTTTAAATTCCTCAATCTTCTTCTCTTGATTTATTCGGGATTCTGATTTGTAGTACTACTATTAGGTTTCTTGGATTAGGGTTTTTAGAGAAAAGAAGAAGATAAACTTAGTGAAAGATGAAGATTAGGGGGGCAAGATACAACTTTGTAAATTTTCGGTCTAAAATGTAAATATGCTCCTTTAGTCTTTATTCCCCGGAGAATTTTCTTTATTCCCCAAAGCCGCGACCTATAATATTATCTACCCTTAGATTNGGGGGGGGGGGGGGGGGGGGGGGGCAGATCTCCGAATCCCAACGATCAAAGCCAGGTAATGCCGTCCTGTTTTCACTAACTCTTTCATACATAATAAGTTTGGGGTTTGACAAGGAATGGGCTCAGGCTATATCCGATGCTGAAACAATCCACGAGTTACTCGGGTAGATCGGTCGAACCTAACTACTTAGCCCACATGAACGAACACTAGCTAGACCTTGAAGCATTAACCCGTCAAATCATACAAAATATTTTGTGATCCTTGTTTTTATTCTCATATGTAGCCCAAGTGGTGGATAATGTTGACATAAATTCCAAAATCCTAAAAGTCTCAGGTTCGATTCTCAGAGGAGGTAGATTTCATGATTTATTGAATTTTGGTTATTAAGGTATGAATATGTTGTTGGGCTGTAGGTCATAGTTTAGTTGGGCTATAGGGCCGTTAATGAGTATCGTAGATCTTAGTCGATTTCCAAAAACAAAAAACAAATTATGATATGATATTGCAACATCGTAGTCTCATAGGAGTATGAAATTTAGAGGGTGTTTGATTTTTGCACTTATTAAGTGATTTTCACTTAATAAGTGTGGGCCGGCAATTTTAGACCGTTTGTTTTTTCACTTAATAAGTGAATATCACTTGTAAGTGGGGTCAAAGTAAGTGCAAAAAAGTAAGCTCCAAATTGGAGTTTATTTTTTTGCACTTACTTTCTAAGTGCTAAGAAAGACATTTTTATCCTTATCGAATATAATAATTACCAATGTAATTATAACTAAAAAAAAAATCTTAAACAATTGATGAGTAAATAATCTTTTTATGACTTTACCAATGACCCTTTTCCTTCTTCACTCATCCTTCACCTAAGTTTTTCTCTTAAAAAAATTTCACATCTCTTCCTTCATTGATCACGGAACCGCACAAATTCCCTGATGCAACGTAAGCTCTTTCTCCTTCATAATTTTTAATTACTTGAGGTTAATATTTTCCACACAAAGTATTCATAAACCGTAATTCTCTTGTATTCAAACTCGCGAGCATAACGAATTAGTATGAAATGCTAATATGTAAATATTTTAAGGTCAAAATAGACAAATTCTTATTTTTATAACATTTAGAATTAATATAAAAACAAAAACCAAGCACTTAGAAGTGATAGAAAACAAACGTCATATCACTTACAAGTGATATCATTTAATAAGTGATTATCACTTAGTAAGTGATAGCACTTATGAGTGCTAAAAAATCAAACACCCTCTTAGTCAGTAAAGCAAAAGACCATTTCAGACTGTCCTTGCCTTTGACTTGCAGCTCCCACATCATTTTAGGTAGAAAATCATTTTCCACAGAAAAAAATAAAATAGACTTACTAACAATTTGGTGAAGCTCTCATCAAAAAAAAAA
>BEHA01000136.1:427733-452729 GCA_002897215.1 Eschscholzia californica subsp. californica
TTAAGGTAATCCACTATCTCCATTAGATTAATTACTAGTTTTGCATGTGATCCTGGGAATACTAGTGTAGACATTAGATGTCATATTTCCGCTATAAACACTAGTAGAAGGGTATAAAACCCTACATATATCAGAACCCTAATTAAGTAACAAACATTCATATTGAATTAAAAAAAAAAAATATAAATTAACTCACTGTGATTAGGGTTTAGCTAAAGAGATCAGAACCATACCTTTCTTCACCTTGATTCCTCTGAGACCTCAAAATAAAAACACATGAAGAGAGATAAATCAGAACCCTAATTACAGTAAAATGAGAACTTTAATCAGAAAAATGAAGATTTGGTGGAATTAGAGCAAAATTTCTTCTTAATGGTCGAATTTTACTTTGGAAATAAAAATCGTGGATCGATTTGGTAGCGGAAGAACAAAATTCCAAAAAACAAAAACAGCAAACCGAATCTAGAAAAGCACCAAATACCCAGGGGGGACCCACGTTGGGACCTGTGGGGTCACGTGCCCCCACAGGTCCCAAAGACAAAAGCATATTTAGTATTTCACATAGACTTAAACAGGATATATTACAAACCACCCAATCCATTTGCCATCAAAGACAAGTTGGTCCAGTGGTGTTAGTACGAATTGTCCGCACTTAAATTCTTGTGTTCGATTCCCGCAACCCTCTTCTTTTATGTTCTTTTAAGGGTACACATATATGCCCCTAATTTTCACTTAGCTAACATTTTAGTCCCAATGTTTCTCCATTTTGACCCCATATTTATAAGTTTATTCACATTTTTGCCTTTTTTTTTGTAAATTCCATATTGACTTCTGTTAACATTGTTAGAGCTAGTTTTCTACACACACACACACACGTATATATATATATATATATATATATATATATATAAATATATATGTTTATATATATTTACTCGTGTAAGTGTGTTTTCGATTATTTTTTAGATTGAATTTGTTCTCTCTATTTTCTTAACTTTTTTATATAATTCGGATGTGTATAAGACCACTTATTTATATTGATTACAGTCAACACAACTCATAAATCAATAGAGTTAAATTGGCTTAGAATGTAACTGTAATGTATAAAAGTTACTCGTTTGGACGTCACATCAAAATTCTTGGACGATTCACAACTTTAAATTAGAACTAAAAGTGCCCCCACAAAGAGATTTTTCTGGGTCCGCCACTGCAAATACCAAGAAACTGATCACCACTATTGATGAATCTATCAAAAACAAGTAGGTCTTATTAGTTGTTGGAATCGCTATGTTGATGGAGTTGTCCAAACAATGATTAAACACTGCAAATGTCTGTAAAACTTAAAATGCTGCAAAAAGGAGGTTACAAAGAAGAATTCAAATAAAAGAAATCAAAACTGACCCATTCTATTTTTCCATTACACAGTGATTTCAGTTAAAAATTTGCTCATTTGATTAGAGAGAGACATAGAGAGGGAGAGGAGAAGTATGTTCGTGTGAAACTAAAACTGAAAAACCTTACCATTAAGGCAGTAATGTTGGGATCAAACGACTAGAAAAATCTCAACTGGACACCTATACATTTCAGCGGACCAGATTAGGGACTGTGAAGAAGGAAACTAGTAACGTCCATGAAACAAATGTAATGGTGGAGATGATGAAGCACGCGGAAGGTTTTCCTTTTCTAAATTCATCACTATGTTTACATTCTTCCATGGAGTGGGTGAACAAATTTAATATTTTAAGTAGGTAATAGATCTAACCGTTAAGATTTAAGATCAAACCGAACGAACGACCGAATTTGTTTTTCAACTTGTCCCAATCAGCACAAAAGATTGTGTTTTGTTATATAGACGGTATAAATCATTTCTACCTTGTTAGAAAAGTTTTATAATATCACCATTTATAAGATTTGTATTGGATTACAACCGTGATGATGTGCCCGACACCAGTCCCGGCCGATTGACGTGTCGGGCCATGATCTAAAGAGATAAAAAATTTCACTTTCTCTCTAGATCATGGCCCGACACGTCAGCCGATCAAGATTCGACCCGAAATGGTGCCGGGCATAGCGTCATTTCCCATTGGATTATATTGTCAATGGTTTCGACAATATCACTGATCTGGAATGCTTCGCGGTTTGAATGCCTCCAACAATAGTTTAGGATATGAAAACTAGAAATTTGTGAATATACACTTTGAGAATGAAAAATGTTTTGTTTAAAAAAAAAGAAAACCAAGAAATGGAAAATAAAAATCGAAAAAATAATTGTTTTTCCTTATCACAACAAACAGAAGAAAATATGAAAATGTTTGTGGAGTAAAATGTTCCTCGTGGTAAATAGTGGTAAATATTAGTCTGAATAAATATTGGATTTTTGAGTCAAAGGTCCAAAATCTGGGGGGTAAACCCAAAAATCCACTCTTGCCCAAAAATTAGTTGCAGGTCCAAATGTCAGTTTTTTTTATTTTTATCTCCCTCTTGCCCTTGGACGGGACATGCTGACGTTTTCCTGATGAAAAAAAAAACTGACTGGTAAATAAAATAATTTACCAGTACACGAAAAATTCAAATTTTCAAACGAAATTTCAAATTCCCGCCCAGCAAACCATCTCTTCCCAGTAAATAAAATAATTTTCCGTACACAAAAAATTCCAATTTTCAAATTTTTTTGAACTTTCAATTTTCCGTCTAAAATTTCAAAATATTTTGGACGAAATTTCAAATTCCCGCCCAAATTTCCAGTAAATAAAATAATTTCCCGGTCACAAAATCTTTTTTCGAAATTTTGAAATTTTCAAACGAAATTTCAAATTCCCGCCCAGCAAAAGTGTTTAGTACAGAAAAAAATTTTCAGTAAATAAAATAATTTCCCGAAAAAAATTTCGTTTCCCGGGAATTTTTCGGTGGCAGTTCCGTAAATTTCTGAACAGTACAGATTCTGATGGACGGGTTGTCAGATTCTTTTTCAGAAAAAAATCGTTTCCCGAGAAATTTCGATGGCAATTTTGTAATTTTTCGATAGCAATTTTGTAATTTTTCGATAGCATGAACCGTAAATACTTTGTTTTCCAAGGGCCATTTCGTCATTTTTTTTCTCACCCTGACACTTTGGACCTGCTTTTTATTTTTTGCCTACCTAGGATGGGAATCCTATTAAGGGCCTCCTTTTGGACCCTTCACCCAATCCCCCATAAATATTTCTCTATTTGTTTTCTTTTCCCCAAATTTTATCAAACACAACCTAAATGTTTTGAACTTCCTTAAGACAGAAAAACGCAACGTGTGTGTGCCTCAGATTAGTCAGTTGTGAGAGAGATATGTAACTGAACTGAAGACCGAAATGCTTAAGAAAGAATTTAAAGATAAAATCAGATTGATTATCGTTGCCGCCATTGAAGGTTTTACTCCGATGATACATGCTTTGTTTAGGTTTATCGACCAAAGCGCGATCCCCCACTACCACCATCGATGACCACCAAATAGTTTGTGTATTTTTAATTATAAAATTATTTATTTGTAAGAAATTATAGTTTTATTAAGTTAAGATATTTATTAAATAAAGATATTATATATTTGTTAAATAAAATTCTTAATTAAAATTTAATATTGGTTTATTTGATTTAACTAGATAAAATAACATGATTTATAAAATTATATTTATTATAAAGTTTTTAATAAACCTACCAGTAATCAAATAATTTATATAGAAGTATCTAAAGCAATATTTAGACGTGTAGTCCTAATAAGTGAATGTCTAAATAACTTAAATTATTGTTGTTTTAGGCATTTTAGTTATGTACGAATTATGTGTTTAATTTATAAATTAATAACTTATATAGGTATTAATATAAACTATATAAAAGACCTTAACTACATGAACGTGACCAGTGTTGTTTATAGTTTATATTAATATAGATTAATGACAAATAAACTAAAAGCAATATTCGTAAATAACCAAACTATTTAAAATAACAATAATTTATATTATTTAAACATTCATCTACTTGTTTAGAATGTTAAAGAGTTACATGCGTTGTATGTTCTCCCGCACTTGCATTATACGACAGTAATTCTACAACAAAAGTCGATGCAGGGACAAGGGTGTAAAGTTTTGAAATCTTAAGATGTTAAGCCATGGCCTAGATTTTCATTTGTTACTCACTATACTCTAAATATTGCTTTATATGTTTCTTTATAACTTATTTAATAGTCAATAAGTTTATTAAAAACTTTATAACTAGATTTATTTTTATAAATTGTGTTATTTTATATAGTTAGATCAAATTAATTAATTTAAAAGTTTGATTATTATCAAGAAATAAGAATTTTATTTAATAAATATTTAATATTTTTATTTAATAAATAAATACAATAAATTAACAAAGCTACAATTATATAAAATAAATATTTCTATAATTAAAAAGACAAACTATTTGGTGGAATGTTTATAAATTTTCTTTATAATTTAGTGAATTTTAAAATAATAATATAGATTGAAATAGTTAAAAAATCTGTTAATTAAATATTTATACGATTAATAAATATATAGAGTGTCTGTGGAGAGATGAGGTGGCGGTAGTGGTCAGTGATGTTGATAGTCGGAAATCGCGCTTTGTTCGCTTAACCACCTAAACAAAGCATGGATTATAGGAGTACCGCCTTCGATGACGTTAATAATAAACGATTACTTTCACACAACTCACTAATTTGAGCCACACAATTATGTTGCGAAAAATGTTTTTCGGTTTATGAAACATTATTTTATTAATTATAAAACAAATAACATTTTATTAAGGCCGCGACTTTGGGGAATAAAGAAAACTCTCCGGAGAACAAAATTTTATACAAAATTGGTCAGCAGAGATTGACTTTTTTATTTCCATTTGTTGCTGTAGGGCTTCCAATTTTGGAGTTCAAAAAAAATTAAAATTTTAGAAGATTTTATAAACCCTAAATTCCTTTTAAATGTTTCTTCTTTTCTTCAGCTTCTTCTCCAAAACTTATTTTTCTTCTAACCATTAAACCCTAAAACAACATGAAGAACAAACCTAATATGTATAGAAGTGATGAAAAAATATGTTTTAGGGCTCAAATTAACTTATTTTTATGGTTTACCATGTATTACCTGTCTTGGGAAGAATTAATGGATGGAGAAACTTGCTTTAGAATTTCCGTGGAAGATGTATTAAGAGCTTCTAGATATTTTGTTTGATGATTTCTTAGGATTTAGAATATTTTTTTCTTAATCTCTCGAACTTTGTTTATAATTTTAGAGAAATCAAAGTAGTGGGGGTTGGAGAAATGGAAAAAATGAGTAAGAAAATTGATAGAATAGGAAGAACAAAAAGTCTGAATAGAAACTATGAAGGAGGTGAGATGAATGAGTTCTCCAAAGAAGAAGAAAGAAAAGAGGAAGATGAAAGATGAAGGAAAGGACTTAAAGTTAATTTTGTAAATTGTAATTTTTTTCTGTATTCTCCATAAAAAAATATTTTCTGAAGATTTTACAAAAAATCATGGATCCCGTAGTGAATTTATTCTCCAAGAACTTTTCTTTATTCCCAAAGCCGCAACCTTTATTAAGCATAAAACAAACAACATTTAGTATTAAAGAATTTCAAAATATTTTAATACTACAATATAAAAATCTTCAACAATTTTTTATGTATGAAATGAAAACGTTCAATATCTTAGTGATCATTGTCGACAATTGGTTGCCCAAGTGACCAAGTAGTCCAATGTGTTGACATAAACTCTAAAATTCTGGAGGTCCAAGGTTCTGTTGGGTTGTAGGCTATAGTTTAGTTGGGTTATAGGCTTGTTCTTTTTGTAAGAGTTTGAATTCGGCATTTATCGTTCTTTAATCATATAAGATACAAACAAAATAAAACGTTCTTAACCATTTTGGTTGTGAATGGCATTAGATTCAAACAACTCCTTAGACACATCAACAAACATGGATTAGATAACCTCATTTTATATCCAATAGGTACCTTGAGCGAACTGATCCTGAACGAATCAAATGAAGGAAAAGAATTGGTCAGAGGTCACTTATCTTTTGTGGCCTTGGTGGAAGATGAGAAAGATGTCATCTTCAATAACAAAACGGTGGACAACAAAAGGTGTTGGTGGCAAACAAAGGAATCATTAAAGTATGTAAACCCTAACTCGAATTTTCTCTCATTGATCTTTCCATGCGAGTAGATAACTGGATCCCGCCATCGAGAGCAGGCATCAAAATAAACTGTGATGGACCCCTTTAGAAGAAACGATGCATCAAGTGTGGCGGTAGTCAGGGATTTCACCGACAACAAAATCACACAAAAACCTCAAAGAATCTCGCCGACCTCAGCTCTAAGGAGTGAACTTTTAGGGTGGAGTTGGCTAACGAATTGGGGTTAGGGCATTTTATAATCGAATCTGATTCTAGGGGTTTGATTGATTTGATCACAACCGTCGATCCCGTGATTCTGTGGCGGTTTTATAAGGACTTGATGGAACTATCTGCCTCTATTTTCGGGCGATAGGTGGAGATCACGCATTGTTCTAGAAATCACAATCAAGCCGCGCACAACCTAGCATCTTCGTGTTTGGCCCCTTGATTGGGTCGAATTGTTGTCTAACCCCTTTGATGTTAATTTAGTTACTTATATTTGGTCCTATGTACTCGTGTCCGTCCGGTTAGGATTAACTTTGTAAATTTGCTGTCAATAAATGTGTTTCTGCTCAAAAGAAAGAAAAAGAAAAAAAGAAGGCAAAAAAGTGTTGGGAATGCCGAAGAAAAGATGAAGAAAGTATGGAGTGCCTAGAGTGAAATGGGCTGAGAACAATAAGGCCGTGCGTGTTAGAGACGCACCCCAAACACTAGCCGACCCATTTATCCACTAATGACGTTATTCGTGACATAAGTCGGCAATAGTTTTTGCCAAAGAAAAGATGGTTAGTTAAGATTTCTTGGCATTATAAATAAAACCCCACAAATCCTTCCTAAACCTAGCAGCCTAATAAATCACTTGCTTGTTCACAGAAGAAGAAACCTAAACATGGGGAGGTGGTCAAACAAGAAGAAGAAGAAGAGGAAGAAGAAGAATACTTCCACCGGAAAAGTTATTACTGAACAGGCTTCCGGTGATGATTGGTTAGAATTTGAGATACTAACCAGGCTTTCGGTGAAAACCCTAACTCGTTTGAAGAGTGTTTGTAAAAGATGGCATTACTTAATAGAAAAAGATAAAGAATTCATTGATTTACACTTCACCCGTTCTAAAACACGTCTCCCATCTCGTCTATTTATCGTTGTTCCTCTACCTCGCACACAGAAACCAAAAAAAAACCCTAAAAAGTTGTAAGTACAACGACCTTTGGCCATTCAAAGAGTTCCATCTTACAACTGGACTCTTGTTTCAACAAAAAGAAGAAGACGATGATATTACAAAACTGAAACTAGTTGTTGACACAACAGTAAGGAAGATAGACTCGTCATCTTACAATGTCATCTCAAAGCCTGTGAACAGGTTAGTCTGTCTCGTTGACTCATACATGTATCGGGTTGTTCGTTTAATTAATATCAGTACTGGAGAAATGTCACCTTGGTATGACTTATCCTCGATAGTCGTGGGAAAAGAACGTGTCACTTTTATAAATTTTTGCGTACTTGGCTTTGATCCTGCTCGTAATGAACATAAATTAGTATGTGTCTTGACTGTAAGCTCAAGTCATCTCGACATTGAATCTCTTGTCTGTGGGGTTTTGACCGTCAGATGCCAATCTAATAATAATAATAATAATAGATTGGCATCTGACGGTCCAATTATTCTCTTGATTGGTGGGGGACTAGACATGATTACTGTCCTGCATGCTTAGTGGCATTTGATGTAGGTAGTGAAAATTTTAGAATAATCACAATTCCTGATTTCATCTTGGATCGCCCTCGGGTCGACCTTCGGCTTCGCAAACATGTATGTGTTGAAGACATTGCTCAGTTATTTGAAGTAGATGGGTGTTTAACTATGGTAGTTAAAGTGACCAATTGTATGTTCAACATGTATATTTACGTAGATGATTATTACAAGGACGAGGATGAGAAGATTAATGGAACGTTTACTACTACTTCTCTTGAGAGCGGAAAATGGAATGAAGCGAGTTGTATCACTTTGCCTTTCGACATGATGAACAGTCATGATGTCAAGTTCCATACTTTCATCGGGTCAGACGACAAGATTCTTGTAACATCATCTACTTCGGGTATGGAACGTATGTCTATTTATTGTTACAATTGGAAGAAAAGTATTTGGACAAAGGTTGATGTAAGTAGAATCCCATCCTCACCTCCACGACTACGCCCTCGTACCTTTTCTACTACTTCCTCCAAAAGTCGTTTGTCCCTTAACAATCACAGTGCTCTTTGACGCCATCCTAGTTCTTATATGATAGTTCATCCCTACCATAAGTTGTGTTTTTTAATTGAATGGAGTAAGTGTTGAACAGATTAGTGGAGAATATGAAAGAAATAGTTAATGGTAGTTTGCTTGCTGATTTTAGTGAGTTCAACAAGGAGAAGAAGCTTAAAAGAATTAGAGAAGTTTTATAGGGCCTCTCCATTTTTGTTAAAAGGCCTCCCTATGAACCATTTCACTTGAGAAATAATCATTGAGGGGGGCCTTTTAGCAAAAATATGGAGGCCCTATAAAATCTCCCAAAGAATTATTTGAAGTTCTTATGATTTTCTTTTTCTTTTTTTTTTTTTGCAAATTTTCAATATCCAACAATGATTGATATTAATGATCAAATGTCTATGTGTTTACAAGTAAAATGAATTTTCATTTCAGTAAGTAATTACAGTTTCTTTGTTTAGCATTAAGATCCATCAGATCAAGTCCTTTTGATCTTCCAGCGATCGTTTCCTGGCCCTTAGATTGAGCTGAAGGCTTTCGGGTGGTGGAGGAGTTCTTCCTCGACGGAAAAGTAACTTTGGGGGGTTTAACAAGGAATTGGCTCGGACTATATTCTAAACCCATTGTCGTCCACGGTTTCCTTGTCGCCGTGCTGAAACATGCCACGAGTTACTCGGGTAGATCGGTCGAACCTAACTACTTAGCCAACATGCACTTGAGTCATCCACAACTTTTGAAATTGAAGAACTTAACGAGTCTGACCGAGGACGCGTCAATTTCTGCAACACCTTCACAACCTTGACCTCCACCTTGTAGTAAGTCAGCAGTATTTCGCAGCATCATTCTCATCTTCAAATACCTAAATTGCAGAAAATTTTCTCAATTTGCCATCAATTTATCAAAGAATATAGACTGCAGGCTAAAAGCATCCCTCCACTAAAAAAACAAACAATACACCATATAGGAGCCATATTAAGAGGTTAGTTTGGTAAAAAATTTGACAATTCATGGGATTTTTACGCATACCCTTTTTGTAGTTTAATGCAGTTCCAACTTCCAGCATCGACACAGCCGCAGACTCATTCAAAGAAGTGGCTAGACTCTATTACTCTAAACACATGTACATATTATATCGTATAAATGAAAGAGCTCAATGAACTTACAAGCACTCCTTCCCGAAGATCCTCGACTAGCATTCGAAAATTTGTATCACTTTTTGACTGATGCTTACTGTTGTTTTCAGATCGTTGCTTTCTTATCTTGGAAAACAATGCACCAAGCTCCCTTTCCACTTCACTGTGCAATTAGAAGTATTAGTCGTGTTAATTAGAAGATATAGTGTAAAGATGTATACATGATAGTAAATCAAACCTGCGATTTCTTCGTGTTCTCATTGTACATAATTGGTTTTCTCTCCGGGTTAGTACATAAACAGGTTTTGGAGCTCCTCTCCATGGATTTGCTTCCAAAACTGAGGACATCATAGAGGAATTCATGGTATATACAAAAACATGTAAATTGTCAACAAAGACCATATCTATCTTAATATGTTCAAAAACATCCAGAGAGCTCTTATTTCGTTTTTTTTAAGAATTCGACTACAATCTACGTTAGTCGTTACAAGGCATTGATGCATCAGGGAGATGTAATAAGCACGATAACCACCTAATTTAAACCGAGAATGAAAGAGGCCTAAATCCCGACAACAAAGCGGTCTAAAGCCCGACAAATTATTGCATTATTTATAGCCTAAATTACATAGGATAAATCTTGATGGCAACTGCTTCCACCGAGACTCAATCCCACGACCTCATGGGCTTAAGAGGGGTGTCCAACCGTTACAACAAAAGGTGGTGGACTTATTTCGTTATTAGTACCAAAGGCATCTAGATACTGAAAGAGAAATTGTACTCATAGGGATGAATGTAACAAGCATATAAACAATAGCATCAAGAAAAATGAAAAAAAAAAACTTAAACTGATTCACAAAAATCATTCTTCCCCAAATTGAAATTCCATTATCTCTTTTAGAAACCCTAGTTATATTTTCCTAATTTAAACTCATACCCATCACTTTTTTGTTAACTATAAATCACATAAAGATCACTATCTAACAAAATCAATCAATTGATGAAGGAACCCCTTCGCCAGAAACTTTTGTCTGGAAACCAGACGAAGGTGTCTGGATCTGGATCTTTCAGATCCAGACGAGTTTCCGGCGAAGGGGATCTCCCTTCGCCGGAAATTTCGTGAGAGGGAGAGAGCATAAGAGAGAAGAAAAGAGAAAGAAGAAAGAAGAAGAAGAAGAAGAAGAAGAAAGAAGAGAGAACTAGTTGAGGTCGCCGAAATCCGATGGAGGTCGCCCGTAGTAATGGTGGAAGTTGCTGGAATTTGGTGGAGGTCGCCGGAATTTTAGTTACGGTGAGAGGAGAAGAAGAAAGAATAAAAAATTAAAAGGGTGATGTTTAGAAGAAACAAAAAAAAAAAATTTCCACCCAAAACTTATTGCCCCGGAAACTTTGCCTAAACTGACCTTTTTTTATGCAGAGAACCATTATCTTTATATCAGAATGTTTGTTGTTTTTTAACTCACATATGAAATTTGATTCGAGGTCTGAATTGATTTCTGTCGGATTTCAAAATAGTTGCCTTTTTCCAATTCTGATATGAAACATTGGCTTCTAGGACAAAACAGAGCATCTAAAAGAACTCCAAAATTTAGGTGATTAAGATTCCTAAGCTGGTTTTTTATTGTCTGAGTCTGTCGTGTCTGTCGAAGTTCAGCCCGAATCATAACTTCGAAAGAATCAGACAAAAAACAAACATTCTGATTTCTCACTCGAGCGAATTCAGACCTCAAAGTCAGATTTCAGATCTGACTTAGAGAGAACACAAACATTACTGAATTTGGCCAATAACATTTCTCATCATCTGCACCAAAATACTCTCAGTTGAGTTAATCTCTCCTCCTTTCTCCACCAAACCAACACTCTTGAATTCCACATGGGTAAGTAAGTATGTGACTTGGAATACAATATCTCTGAGGAGAATAAAACCTAAAATGGAAAGGTTTATCAACAACACAAGCAGATGGAACAAACACAATAATAACATCCAATTCCATTAAGAGACCAAAACATCTCCATTGTCAAAATTGGATTGAAAAGCAAGCACCTTTTTTCATAATTTCATCAGAAGGAATGTTAGAAATGCTTCCAATATAAACATTTTCAGGGAATTCAGAGGGTTGAGTTAGGAGAGAGGGGGAGAGAGAGAAAGAGAGGAAGGGTTTTTGTTGATGGATCAGAGAACTTTTGGATGAGATGAAGAGGTCTCAATATATAGGGAAGTATCATAATAATTTGATATCATATCATAGAGTGTGTTAGACCTCCCTACTTGCTAACTACGTGTCTAATAATATCGTCGTGCCGGAGGAAGAGAAAAGAAAAAGAGGATCATATCTCCTATCGCTTTAATTTCTTAGTGATTATATGCATCGCCAAATGCACCATTCTAGCATATTAATGTTTCCAATCCCAGGATACTTTATTTCGGATCTAAAAGATACTTCATTGGATATTTTATTATAATCTTGCTATCAATGAAAAACAAATAAATCTCGTCTTTCCAAAGAAACAGTTGTGTAAAATCGTAACGATTACATAAAAATCCTTGGGATTTTGGTTAGGTGGACAATCTTAAGTATATTTTATTATATATAAGGGGGCACCAGGTAATTCTTTCTCTAAGAAGGATCAAACAAAACTCTTTCACTATAAGTTTGTGTTTACCAATGTACAAGTCTAGCTTAATATTTCTATGTTTTATGTAACATAGTTAGTTGGTCAACATGCCGAATATTATCACAATGGAGATCAATGAAGTGTTTGACTGTTGTAAGGTCATGGATTCGATTCCAAATTAATTTTATTATCCAGGTAATAGATCCAGTAAAGCGAAAAAAGTTTAACAAAAAAGTCGAGTTATATTGCTAAACTTAATCAAAATTCTACTATTCTTCTTTGAATTGTAGGAGTCAAAAGCTCTTATTCGTCTCCTAAAGAAAACCTAATCCAATTGCAAACAAACACCAGTCTAACACGTGTTTCTTTTTTCGGGTGACGTGGAGCACGTGTAGATTTTAGGTCTATCACGTGTGAGCCTAGCTTTGATACCATGTTAAGTTCGTGGTCATCCAACTCAAAACTAATTAGCAATGAGTGGAGGTGACCTAGACATTATATTCTTGGTTGCTAGATACCCTTTCTCCCATGTGGGACTATTCTCACAACATATTTCTAGAACTCTTCCATTTTTTTCCTTTTTCTACTTGTCTTAAATAGATATTTAGATTTAAATATTCTACTTTAACCCCTCTTTTTTCATATTAAGAGTTGATTAATTAGACATAACTTTCATGCAGATTGCCGGGATAGACAACACGGGAAATTGAATTTTTTGAGTGGTGCCTGTTGTCTTATGCTGGAAATGCAGACCTCACGCAGGATAGTTGGAAGCTCAGAACAGTGTCTACCTCTATGTCGAGGAACTTGTCATTTTCTTTCTCAGCTTTCGTATCAGCCAGTCAATCACCTTTCTTCTCTCCAAGGTCCCCAAGCTTACAAGGATCCGAATCAGCTAGATCAGACATTCCATATTCCTTCAGTGCTTCCATTTTAAATGTTGATACTTTCAGTTTTAGGGTTGAGTTTTGCAAAACCAGAACCTCTATCAGGTGTTGGGGGTGCCTTAGACAACATTTTACGTGCTCCCGATGTTTGTAACAATGATGATTCTCAGAGATCCTCACTCCTAGATCCGATTTCAACATCTATTGCAACAACGAAGATTTCATATCATATTAGAGAGTATGTTAGAGGTCCGTACTTGCTAACTACGCGTCTAATAGTATCGTCGTGCCGGAGGAAGAGAAAAGAAAAAGAGGATCATATCTCCTATCGCTTTAATTTCTTGGTGAATTTATGCATTGCCAAATGCAACCACTCTAGCATATTAACTTTTCGGATCCCCAAGATACTTACTATATTTCAGATTTAAAAGATACTTCATTGGATATTTAATTATAATGTTGCCATCGATGAAAAACAAATAATTCTCGTCTTCCCAATAAAACAGTTGTGTAACATCGTAGCGATTACTTAAAAATCGTTGAGATTTTGGTTAGGTGGACGCTCTTAGGCATATTTTATTATATATATCGGGGCACAAGGTAACTGTAACGCCCCAAGCCTTAGCAGCTGCCGATATTAACCACCCAGCCGATATTGTCCCCGCTTTAACCACCCAGGCCCAAGCCCACACGGGTACGGGGTTTTGTTCTTGGCGAAGGCACCACAAGCCCACCCAAAAGGCCTCGGTACTTACTAAGCTTGAGCTTACACATATAGCCCAGTATCTGGACACTCTTGTGAGCAATGTGGGACTATTACAATCCCCCACCCTCAGCGAAGAGTCGTCCTCGGCTCTGATACCGCTTTGTAACGCCCCAAGCCTTAGCAGTTGCCGATATTGTCCCCGCTTTAACCACCCAGGCCCAAGCCCACACGGGTACGGGGTTTTGTTCTTGGCGAAGGCACCACAAGCCCACCCAAAAGGCCTCGGTACTTACTAAGCTTGAGCTTACACATATAGCCCAGTCTCTGGACACTCTTGTGAGCAATGTGGGACTATTACAATCCCTCACCCTCAGCGAAGAGTCGTCCTCGGCTCTGATACCACTTTGTAACGCCCCAAGCCTTAGCAGTTGCCGATATTGTCCCCGCTTTAACCACCCAGGCCCAAGCCCACACGGGTACGCGGTTTTTGTTCTTGGCGAAGGCACCACAAGCCCACTCAAAAGGCCTCGGTATGGGCGACGACACACGATTCGCCCGACCATCAGAGTACGCAGTGACACCGTGGACCCCCCACAACGATTTTGTCCTCACTTAGCCACCACTCAACGTGGTGTGAGGTTTTGTCTTGGCGAAGGCACCACGACCCTCCCAAGAGGCCTCGGCTTGTACCTCGACCTCGGATGCGAGCACTACGACGTCCCCTACCAATAACTCCATCTCCGTCCATGAATCTAATCAAGAGAAGAATAAGGAGATAAACTAAATTAATGTCACGCACAAAAACCAAGGAAAGATTAAAGTGCCACTACTGCTTCTAACTGTCTAATAGCCCTAGACACAATCCCTAGGATTTATGAACCTAGAGCTCTGATACCACTTTGTAACGCCCCAAGCCTTAGCAGCTGCCGATATTGTCCCCGCTTTAACCACCCAGGCCCAAGCCCACACGGGTACGGGGTTTTGTTCTTGGCGAAGGCACCACAAGCCCACCCAAAAGGCCTCGGTACTTACTAAGCTTGAGCTTACACATATAGCCCAGTCTCTGGACACTCTTGTGAGCAATGTGGGACTATTACAATCCCCCACCCTCAGCGAAGAGTCGTCCTCGGCTCTGATACCACTTTGTAACTCCCCAAGCCTTAGCAATTGTCGATATTGTCCCCGCTTTAACCACCCAGGCCCAAGCCCACACGGGTACGGGGTATTGTTCTTGGCGAAGGCACCACAAGCCCACCCAAAAGGCCTCGGTACTTACTAAGCTTGAGCTTACACATATAGCCCAGTCTCTGGACACTCTTGTGAGCAATGTGGGACTATTACAGTAACACTTTCTCTAACAAAGATCAAATGAAACTCTTTCGTTATAAGTTTGTGTTTTTCATTTACAAGTCTAGTTTGATATTTCCCTAACATACTTAATTGCCCAACATGGCGACTATTATCACAATGGAGTTTGATCTTGAGATATTCAAGTCAATGACGTGTTTCACAAGCGTAAGTTAATGGGTTCTATTCCAAATTAATTTTATTATCCAGGTAATAGATTCAGTAAACCGAAAAAAGTTGAAGACGCAAGAAACAAAATACAGTACTAAAGTTCAGTTATATTGCTAAACTTAATCAAAATTCTACTATGCTTCTTTGAATTTCATGAGTTCAAAGCTCTTATTCGTCTCCCTCTCTTTCTGTATTTCTGCACCAAAATCTGTATTTCATTCACACCTGATCTTAATATCCGATGATCGGAGAAGAAAACCTAATCCAATTGCAAACAAACACCCACTATGAATGTACATTTTGACCGCTCCCAAATGGAGATTACTTTTCAACTAAGTAAATAACATAATGAAAAAGGAAAAAGACCACCCTTGGTTTTCAATATGACCTTAATGGATATCGATTAAAAGTTTAAAGTATAGTATGTAATTAATTTTTTTTTACGTTGTTTCACTTATACTTTTAGTTATTTTTATCTTCGCGTTTTAGTGGATTTGTATCGTTGTCTTTTTCTTTTAAGGCTTGCTAGCATTTCTTATATACCGCGGTTTTGAAGAATAAAGAAAAATCTCCGGGACATAAAGACTTAGTCAATCAAGATTGACTTAGGAGACATATTTCTTTTTTAACTCTAAAATATATCAAATTTGTTTTCTAACCCTTAGAGCATCTTCAATGCAACACTCAACAAAAACTCAATTAATCAAATGTGTCAAGCATGAATTGAGTTTCTCTTTCCTAGGTAGCACAATTGAGATACTCAATTCGAAATACTTCTCTAATGCAACACTAAAAAAAACTCAACATTTACTTTAGATTTACTCTTGCTTTTATTTTAATATGTAACATGATGATGTGGACCAATTGAGATACAACAATAAATGTTGAGATACTCAAAAGAAAACTCAACAATTGAGTTTTCTTTTGAGTATTTTGAGTTTTCTTTTGAGTATCTTAACATTTATTGTTGACACATCATATTGAGTTTCTAGTTGAGTGTTGCATTGGAGAGTGTTTTTTGTTAAAAACTCAAATAATCCTATGTGTCAAATTGAGTTTTTCAAATTGAGTGTTGGAGACGCTCTTAGTCTTCATCTTCACCTCATCTTCATCCACACATTCCGATCATCACTGCCATAATTTCTACCCACCGCTTTTGTTCATCTTTCTCAAACTTATGGTGGTGGTGAAAAAACAGTGATGGATGATCGACTGTCTCCACTATCACTTACCACCACATATTTAACCTTACCAATTGTCTCTTCCTCTTTCGCTCTCTAAAAACTCTAATGTTTCTGTAGAATCTAGAATGAATTTAGTTTATGTAGATAGAGAATATGAGAAATTAAGAAAGTAATAGACAACAAGAACGTAGAGTTTTGTCTCCATTTTGTTAGTAAAGAGAATTGCCTAAGTGGTGGTTGGGTAAATTTAGGGTTTTCATCAATTTACATCTGTTCTTTCTTCACTTTTAAAACAATGGAAATCAATACTCTAATCTGACATAATCTTTCCTTTCTTATAAATTGTAATCTTACCCAAATAAACTACTAACAACACAAGCATGATCTATACTCCTTTCTCCCTCTTACATCATTTCTCTCACTAGAATAACCAGTTGTGTTATAGGGTATCACATCCAGATTATTATCTTTAGAGAGAGAAAGTTTAGAGAGAGATAATGGGTAGAGGAAGAGTTGAAGTGAAGCGGATTTAAAACAAGGTTAATCGTGAAGTAACATTCCCTAAGAGAAGAAATAGGTTGCTTACATTCTCTAAGAGAAGAAATAGGTTGCTTAAGAAAGCTTACATGCTTTTGGAATAAGAATAAAAGAAAGAGGGAATATATGGGTAAAGGTGGGGAGTTGAAGAAAAAGGGCTAAAAAGCAATCAGATTTATTTTTGGGCTAACAAATACATATGCCCTCTAAGTTAACTTTGATTGACTAAGTCTTTATTCCCCAGAGATTTTTCTTTATTCCCCACAACCGCGGCCTTCTTATATATAGACATGTGTTAATTAAGTTTGTGGTCATCCAACTCAAAATCAATTGGGACTATTCTCACACGCCCCCTCACGTGTGACTTGGTTAGAGCATCTCCAATGGGACACTCAATCTCTAACACTTAGAGTGCCACATATGACTTTTTGGAGTTTTTGTTAAAAATCCATCTCCAATGGAACACTTTGTTAGAC
Organism: Eschscholzia californica subsp. californica; assembly: GCA_002897215.1. Classification (NCBI taxonomy): domain Eukaryota; kingdom Viridiplantae; phylum Streptophyta; class Magnoliopsida; order Ranunculales; family Papaveraceae; genus Eschscholzia; species Eschscholzia californica. The sequence continues at coordinate 445,184 of BEHA01000136.1, forward strand.
ACTCTAATATGAGGTGGACACATTTATTATAGAGTTTTTAAAGTGTCTACTTCAGACTCTCGAAGTGTTACTTTTAAATTTCAACCAATGGAAAATCTTGCTTTTCAATTACTTTTTATCTATTGAATTGAAGAAGGGCATTTGTATTAAGTATAGACACTTTAGAGATCTCCATTGAAGACCGATAAAAATTAAAGTGTCTCTATATTGACATTTAGAAAAGAGAATCTCTATTGACCTTGACAACTACGACTTTTAGAGTGTTTGTTAGAGTGTCCCATTGGAGATGCTCTTAGCGTAACACGTGTTTTTTTTGTTTCCAGTGACGTGGAGCACGTGGGCTTTTAAACCTATCACGTGTGGGTCCAGCTCTGATACCATGTTAAGTTTGTGATCATCCAACTCAAAACTAATTGCCAATGAGTGGAGAGGACCTAAGCATTATATTCTTGGTTGCTAGTTACCCTTTTCCATGTGAGACTATTCTCAGAACATGTTTCTAGAACTCTTCTAGTTTTTTTCTTTTTCTACTTGTCTTAAATAGATATTTAGATCTGAATGTTCTACTTTAGCCCCTCTTTTTTATATGAAGAGTTGATTAATTATACGTAACTTTCATGCAGATAGTCGCAGGGATAGACGACATGAGAAATTAAATTTTGGGTGCTTCTATAGGCGCCTCCCAAAACTACTGTAGGGGCCTCCCCTCTGTAGGCGCCTCCCTAACCGACTATAGGGGCCTCTCGAGCACCTCCCTCTTCTTCTCCTCTGGTAAAACCTAGTAAGATTTCTAACATCATCACCTCTGCGTAAGCTTTCTACTAGTTTGGATCTTCATTAATGGTGGGTCACGAATCAAGATTCAATGAGTTCTATAGATTTGTTTGACAGGAGATGATGTCTTTGCCTCCTCCTATTCGAATGAATCGTCTGCTTCTATTGGACTCAACAAAGAAGGAAGTTTGAAAAACCAATTGGTTAAGGTTTAATCTTTGTCGGACTCACCAGGCCGACGACTGTGGGACTCTCCAGTCTGATTTGTTTCGGGTTGGACCAGTCCGAGACAAAATTGTGGCCCTCGGACTGGTCTGCCCGAATGGGGGGACGCCTACAGGTGTTGGGTGTTGATTGCTGGTCAAACAGCTATGGGAGGCCCCTATAGCAATTCGGGGAGGCGCCTATAGAGGCGCCCTTAAATTTTTTGAGTGGTGCCTGTTATCTTATGGTGGAAATACGGACCTTACGCAGGACAGTTCGAAGCTCAGAAAAGTGTTTACCTCTATGTCGAGGAACTTGTCATTTTCTTCCTCAACATTTGTATCAGCTAGTCAATCACCTTTCTTCTCTCCAAGGTCCCCAAGCTTACAAGGATCCGACTCAGCTAGATCAGACATTCCATATTCCTCCAGTGCTTCAATTTTAAATGTTGATACTTTCAGTTCTGGAGTTGATTTTTCAAAACCAGAACCTCTATCAGGTGTTGGGGGTGTTTTAGACAACATTTTACCTGCTCCCGATGTTTGTAACAATGATGATTCCCGGAGATCCTCACCCCTAGATACGATTTCAACATCTATTGCAAGTTCTGGTAACAGTTCTAGTTGCATCAGGTATGACGACATTGGTCACTCCCGAATTAAAGAAAAAGATAAAAGGGGGAGAAACCAGAAATCAACTTGTGAAAGTTCATGTTAGTTGGTAGAATATAAGATACAAACTATAATAAAGAACACAATAGTTTACGTGGTTCGGTCGAAGGATCACGACCTACATTCATAGAGAAAGACATCAATGGATGTATTATATTATCTCCATAATTGTGGGATTGATTGGTTACAAACTCGAAGACTTAAATAAAATACATAGAGGTCACTTATATATAAACTGACTTAGGTATCTTAGTTTCCGAGGACTCTATCTAGGATAAATACAAGATAATATCTTCATATATCTTGACGGTTGATATTTGATATCTTTGATCTCGATCCATCGCGATCCTAATACTCTAACACTCCCCCACAAGTTGGAATGCGGAATTTGTGAAGTATCAAACCTGAAGATTGGACTTGGAAAAGATGAATGTTGCTCGCATACGATCAGGTTCAAAGCTTGAACTTGAATTTGATTGCCTTTTGTTTGATTAATGTCAAACAATTGACAATAGTGGTGAATACTTTGTCCACAACTCCACTATATAAGTAACATTAGCTTGGTAATTTGAGTAGTGTTGTAAATTTGATATTCTTTAACCGAAGTAATTTTGAATGATTATGCTTGATTAACATTCTTTTCTTGTAAGAGGTATTATAATCTCTTCCACCTAAGATGTCAAGGGTTCGAGACACACGTTGAATAATTAAAAAAAACATTAATTTCTTCTTATGTTCTTTATATCGGCAAAGATGAGAAAATAATGGAAGTAAACATTGGGCATAAAAGTCGGTGAATGAGATGGGGGCTGGATGGACTCATAAGGTATCAAATTCGGAAGAAAATCAAACTCGTTGACGAACTGATCAGAACCGGATGGCGACGATTTTGCTAGAATATATCTCCAATTTAGATGATTTAATCACAACAAAAAAAATCGTCCGAAAAACGAAACAAAATCGGCTCCACGGGTGCACAACTTTGCTTGCGGTGAAAGTGGCTTCATATCCATGTTAAATTCACGATATGAAGATGACAAGAAAACGCATGAATATGATACTGATCAAGAAGACTTGAATGGCAGTAGTGGCTGGGACTCTTTAGCAAACCGGTTTGTTAAAATATCAAAAACAAGCATGAAATAGGATGATAAGAGACCACTCCTACAAAAACCAATAAGATCATCGAGAGATAACGATATTAGATAGAAACTTTAATGTAAAGTAAGACCAAATATATATATGATAGATATTGGAGTGGAGCAGGAGAAAGTCCACATTTAGAAGTAAGAGCATGAACACCACAAGCAGAAGGAAGAGATAAAGCTTTAGTGATATTCAAAACAATACCCAAGACATTGAGCATCAGATTTCACCACAGTTTTGAATCCACTTCAACACCCACTTTCTGGTTTTATGATTTTACTTCCATCAGTAACAAAACTTAAACAGTCAGACATATTGAATACAATGTTAGGCACGTCTCCTTCTTTTTTCGAAACATTAAGCACGTCTCTTTATTGGAGACTATGGGTGGCCCACATTCCTGATACCGTATTAATTTGATCTTGGTCATTTACTAATATAAATATCATTTACTAATATAAATTCAGTAAGAACGTTAGGTATTGGTTTCCCTATTATTTGGAAATATATTTGAGGGATATAGTGGTTAGAAAAACCAACTCACTACACATTCCTTTGATGGAAAAGAAGTGGGAGTAGGTACATTAACTGAAGGTCCTTAGCCCTTCCTATTAAAAAAAAAAGATTTGTTTCATGTTTTGGAGACTAAATCTTATTCGACTTCTTATGTTTTCCTGATATCTGATCTTTTTACTCTATACGAATTACTCGAGTTAGGCCTCGTTTTGGTATACATATAGCTTATTTTGTGAGCTTTTATATAAGTCCATAAGAAAAATCGCTTTATATAAAGTAGTTTTTGTTGTTTGGTAACACATAATAAAAAGGCCTTTTTATCGTCGAAAGCTACAACGAGACTATTGGTAAAAATAAGTTAAATGTAGTTTTATCTAATAATAAATTTTATGTTCATAATAAACATTAAATTAAATATATTGCAAAAGTGTATATTCGTAGTAGAATATTAGAGTTTATAGTCCAAAAACCTACCCTTAAACACACATTTAGTCCTCTCTAATCCTAAAATGGGTTTGTAAACCAAAATATTAATGTAAATGGATATCTAGTCCGTTTGTATCCATCTCGAGAGAAAACACAAATCCCTAAAATACATATTAAATCATAATACCTAAACTAACCTTCCTCATATATAAAAACTGATTTTCCTTTAAAATCCCCAAATATTCGTTTCCATTTTTATCTCTTACCTTCTCTCTCCAATCACGATTCTATTAAAGCAACCATTATCTTCATTCTTCTCCAAAACGGAAACCTATTACTTTTTTTCTCTAAAACCGAATCATCTATTCAACCTCCATTTTTTGGCCTCGAAATCTGCTTCATCTTCATTAGACAAGCTGAAAACTCCATTATTTATTTGGATTTCCATCATCAAAGATTCTGGTTCGAACCATTGTTAAGATCAACAGTTGTTTCTAAGGTTAAAACAACCATTTTAATCTTTCTTCTTAATGTTTTTCATCGTCATCTTTAAAGATATTTATCGTATGGGCCAAAACACGTCACCAGGGGCGCCCCCAGTAACGTTAAAGTACGGAAGTACGTCCAACTCTGGATAAAGTGGTCCGTCCTCACCAGCAGGTTAAAGTACGGAAGTACGTCCAGCTCTGGATAAAGATACCCGTTCTCACCAGCAAGCCAAAGTACGGAAGTGCATCCAACTCTGAATAAAGAGCTTCGTCCTCACTCCCTCAGCAGACCAAAATACAGAAGTACATCCAACTCTAGATAGAAGAGGTTTGTCCTTTCCTCCTCAGCTGGCCTCTCTTCGTATATCCGTTGCGGAGGCGTTACCGTCATTCAAAATGACAATATCCTCAATATATCTGTTGGGTGGGAGTTACAATATCCCAATTCATGGTAATAACTCCGTGTGTTACCATACTCAAGGCAACAACTCACCACCAGGTGACGGTTGACCAAAACAGACAGTTGACCAGAAAATTCTATATAAGGGTCAGCTGGTAATCGACTAAAAGATCCAATCCAACTACGGATAATAACAACCGACTTCCGAATTCACTCGTATTCAACTAACCACTTATTTTCCCTCTCCTATCGATCATCCAAACCACTGGCAGTCAACCATCATCTGCTCAAGAGGAACGGGTGATCATTCTCTCTCCTAACAATCACCTGCTTAAGAAAGACGAGTGACCATTCTCTCTCCTTACGATCACCTGTTCAAAGAAGGCGACTCAACTTCCTCTTTCCTAACAACCAATTGTCCAAGGGAGACGACTGGTCATTTCTCTCACCACACGACTAAGGGGTGCAGGCGCTTTAATTTGCTCGACGACCAGAAAACTAAGGCATGCATACACTTGGCTGTATCACCTTTGCTCCCAATGACCGACTCGCCCGATCAGCATATCTAACTCCATAGCTCCAACTCCGGTTTTACTGTAACATCCCATATTTTCGGTTAAAAAGGAATAAAAGACTAAGGTTAGTTGAGGGACTATTTAGCATTTAGAAAAGAATTAAATTGGGGGTTAAATGGCAATCACTAGAGATTCAATTAATTGAAAATAATTATCGAGGGACCTGTGTATAACATGGATGTAAATGAAGGACTTGAAGTAAATAAATTCACATGGGCATTTACAAAAATGACATGTGGCTCCCCAAAACCATTTCTGTTTGGTTTAAAAGAAAAGAAAACTCCCCCATTCGTTGTCACGCATGCAAGGTGCTTCTTAAATTCTTAATTGGCCACGTCCCAACCTCATTTAACAGGTCTCACTTATCTCATTTCATTTTGCCAAAAAAAAGATAGAGCCGACTCGAGATGAGAGAAAATTGGGTGGTTTGATGCCTCGATTTTGTTTCGTCGATTTCTTCGCGACCGGTAGTCGGAATTCAGTGAAATTTAATTCAGGTAATCCCATTCGACTTGTTCTACATATCTATCCGTTTAGAATTTTCAATTTCGTCCGTATTTGGTGGATTTATGATGGTTATTTCGATAACTGTATAGTTGTACTAATTTCATTTGGGATCGAAATTTGGAGCTATTTAGACGATTATTATTCGATTTCTTCTAATGGTTTATGTTCAGGATCATGTTTAGAATGTTATGGACTATTTTGGGTGACCATATATGGACGGGGTGCTGCCGAATTATTTTACGGCTCGAATTTCATATTTGGACTAGTTTTTGGAATAAATTAGAATAAAGATAGTTACCCGAATTTTATCATATTTCATATAAATGGACAGTTTCAGCTATAGATTTATAGTATGGAATTCATTGTATGATTTGTCAGCTTATGGAGACTCTAAAATGAGAAATAGAATTTATGGGAAGTTTGTTGATTGGTTTGTAGGCATTTCCGATATTCAGGAGACATAGGTACGAAGTTAAAGATCAAATCGATAGATACTTGAAGTCTTCCGAAGTTAGCGAATTTGCTTTTAAATTTTCATGATTTTGTTTTAATGATTCTTTTTATTTACGAAGGTTCTTCGTTTAGAACCTGATGTTCCTATTCGATTTTTTTGGTTATTCTTCCTTATCCCAGAGTTTGCGAATGAGGAGGAATTGGGTCGTCTGGTAGGCGGGAGTCTTTGGTGATGCAAGGACTGAGGTAGGGGTTCTGAATCCTTTATCCAACATGGTTTTATAGATAATGAATATACTAGATTCTATACTTATATATGCGCCATTATAACTAGAGTTTAGGTAGCATGAAACTCGATTTATGTGATGAACTGAAATGGTTGAATGGTTTTACTGCGATATGAGAAATGTTTTCGAACTGTTTTGCGATGATTGCGAACTACTTGGGATTTTGTTGTATGTACCCGACTGCGTATTATGTCAACCTACGGGCACGTAGCCATTGAGGGTAGGTGACATGTGGACACGGTTGTGATCCGTGTGAGACCGGTGAGGTGGGCGACACTAGTCATGAGACCTATGGGAGTAGAGTGCTTCACTTGCTAGCCATTGGTGCTCGTGCCTCCAGCTCGAGGCTCAGGGCCGTACACCCTGACCGCTCGCCTGGGAGGTGACATTGATTGGGATCCCTCTGCTTTGTGGCGATATGACTCTTGGTTGTTCCACTTCCGTGTTTGATAAGATAATGAATCGAATATGAATATTGGTTTTGATAAATGAATGAAACTGATTTTAAAAGATCGCGTTAGATGCATGACAGGGTACCGAAGAGAATGAGGTTCAGGTCCTTCCATGGTAATTCGGGGACGGCTCTCTTATTCGAACTCGGTGATCAAAAACGTATTTAGATACTTAAGGTATATATGTATCATGAGGTAAACTCTTCAATGATTGCGGAGTCCCTTAGTGGGAGAGGGGCTTACCGGCTAGGGGTAAGTCTCTTTCTCGAGGAGACGTTAGTGCATTAGCTAGTGCCATAAATGGGCTGGTACTATCTAACGCACTCTAGGTTCTCCTGAGGAACTCTCCTCTTATTGGGAGCGCACCATGAGTGGGCAGCTAATCACTGCTATTGCTTGCTAGATTAAGGAAAATGGTTTTGTATATAGTATATATGGTAATTGGTTTGATAACTAGCTTTGTCATGATGTTTACAACTTATTAAATGAACTTTTGAAAACGTGATGGCTTTTGGATTGGTCTTCTACCAGAATAACTCGTGTCGGTGAGTATTCTGACCCCCTACCAGTTGTTATTGTGCAGGTTCTTGGTTGTAGCCTCGAGACGGAGTGTGTATTCCAGCCGGTGATCTTGTCTGACGAGGCTA
>BEHA01000136.1:453065-506896 GCA_002897215.1 Eschscholzia californica subsp. californica
TTGAAAACGTGATGGCTTTTGGATTGATCTTCTACCAGAATAACTCGTGTCGGTGAGTATTCTGACCCCCTACCAGTTGTTATTGTGCAGGTTCTTGGTTGTAGCCTCGAGGCAGAGTGTGTATTCCAGCCGGTGATCTTGTCTGACGAGGCTAGTGGAGTTATGTCGTTTTATATGGTTTTTTTGTTATTTTCAAGTTATGTAGTTATTGTAGAAACCAAACTCTAATATGTATATACGTAAAACTTAGAGTTGTTTTTAAATCGTCGGTGTTGTATGAGGCGTTTGTACGTTTGTGGTTCGGGTTTCGACCCGAAACTGAGTTGAGTTTGTTTAGCTTTCGCTCAATAGTTTATTTCCTCGTGTATGCGAATGTATGGTTTGCATGACAGGTTTTGCAGGTGCGACCGGTTCGATTTACAGAGGAGACTCTGCCGGATTTTAGTCTCGTCTGTGAATTGCCGGGGCGTGGTCGTGTCTATTTTGGGACACGGGGCGTCACATTTACAGTTCTTATTTACTCTTTGCCAAGTTCACTGACTTGATCGTTGAAGCCCCCTTAGGCCGACACCATCCCGGTGTTCCCTAAGATCTCACGGTCACGTGCGTTGTTGTCTCTTTTGCCACAGGTTAAGCCCAAAGACGTTGTCGGTGCCCGCAAAATTATTAACATGTGGAGGTTCGACTTTCGGTAAACGACCCGGTCTCTGCTGACATCTTGACCCGCGAATTCTTACCCTCACATTTATGATTTTCATTATAATCGAGTACATCTCTCTATCATCTTTTCAAAGATTCATCATTATTCATGATTTTCTCTCTGTAAGATCTTCATAACCGATTTATGATATTAATGTTAAATCCTTGTTTAGGTTACAGATCTTGATGTTTAGAACATCTCTTGATATCAGATTCGGTAACAACACCATATTTTATCCAGAGACGATTACGTACGTTTTTTGTAACAAAATGTAAACGATATGTAATTTATACGAAATTATGTGTACTTTATTGAACACCACATTTTTGTACCAGAAAAGATTCCGTACGTTTTTTGTAACATAATGTAAACGTTGTTTAATTTACACGAAAGTATGTGCATTTATTGAACATCACACATTTGTACCATAGAAGATTTCGTATGATGTTACTGTAACAGAATGTAAACAATGCATATTGTGTAAAAAATTATATGTACTTTATTGCGCTTTACACATTTGAACCGCTGAAGATTTCGTACACTTATACTGTAACAGAATGTAAACATTGTGTAATGTTCCAAAAATTATACTGTAATTTATTGCACATTATACTTATTTTTTTCACATAACAGTGACCTTGTGATTCAAACTAAAGTTCTGTTTGTCTCCCAACACATTATGAAGTTTAACAAACAGTATGCATAATTTACTCCATTATACATGTCGTTTCTAGTAAATTATATGTTTTGTTGACAAACTTATATGTTTTTCTTTTTGTAATTTTGTTGTTACTTATGGAATTTCCTACAAAATCATCCAATCTAAGTAAGACTTCAAAACTAAAATCTGATGGCCGCGACAAAATGTTTACTAAAGTTGGTCAGTTGTTTCCTGGTGGTGCAAAAGCATTTCGATATGCTCTTCGACAATATAGTATAACACAAGGCATGATTTCAAATTCATCGAAAATGATTTAAAACGTGTAACTGATGTTTGTCCTGTTCAAGACTGCAAATGGAGAGTACATGGACGGGCACCATTTATAAATCAGAGAAGATTTTGTACGTTTTTTTGTAACAGAATGTAAACGATGTGCAATTAAAAGAAACTATGTGTAATTTATTGAACATGACACATATACATTTGATAAATTACGTTGTGTACATTACAAATGATGGTTTCCTCGTCATAAATAACACATAATTTACGAACTTATTTCATAATTTATGAACTTATTATCGATAGCTGCGTGAAACAAACGTGTCGCTTTCCCACAACCATAATTTTATGCATTTGGCTTTGATCATGCTACTAATGAACACAAATTGGTATGATCTTGAACGTATGCTTAGGTCCTCTTGATTTTAAATCTATTCTACGCGGGGTTTTGACCATTGGAGGTCAATGTAATAATAATAGATTGAGAAGGGTCGAAGAGATCTCACCGTATTTTCTAAATTCTGATCATGTTCATGTGAATGGTGTTATTTACTTGTCAAGTCGTACTTTTGAACATTGGGGGTGGATACCTAGTTATCGTCCTGTATGTTTTGTGGCATTTGACGTAAGAAAAGAAAAATTTAGAACAATCACAATTCTTGATTTCATCCTTGATCACCCTCGAGTTCTTGGTGAAGATATAAATATCAAAGACATTGTTCAGTTATTTGAAGTGGATGAGTATTTAACTATGATTATATGATAGTTAAACTGAACAATAAAACGTTCAACGTGTATATTTACGAAGATAATTATTACAAGGACGAGGATGACAAGTTCAATGGAATGTCTACTACTTCTTCTCTTGAGAATGGAAAATGGAGTGAAGTGAGTTGTATCACCTTGCCTTTCTACATGATGAACAATCATGATGTCAAGTTCCATAATTTCATCGGGTCAGACGACAAGATTCTCGTAACATCATCATCTACTTCGGGTACGGAATGTATGTCTATTTATTGTTACAATTGGAAGAAAAGTACCTGGACAAAGGTTGATGTAAGTGGAATCCCATCCTCAGTTGCACAACTACTCCCTGATAGCTTTTTTACTACTTTCTCATAAAATCTTTTGTCCCTTAATAATCACAGTGCTCTCCGAGGCCATCCTAGTCCTTCTATGATAGTTCATTCCTATCAATGAATTCTTATGACAGTTTTAAGGTAATTCGATTAAGTTTCATGAAGAGTTGTGTTTTTGAATTGAATGGAACAGGTATTGAACAGATTAGTGGAGAATATGAAAGAAAAAGTTAATGGTAGTTTGCTTGCTGATTTTAGTGAGTTCAAGAAGGAGAAGAAGCTTAAAAGAAATATTTGAAGTTCTCCAAAAAATTTCTTTTTTGCAAGTTTTCAATATCCAACAATTATTGATATTAATGATGATCAAATGTCTGTGTTTACAAGTAAAATGGTTTTTCATTTCAGTAAGTAACTACAATTTCTTTGTTTAGTATCAAGATCCATTAGATCAGGTCCTTTTGATCTTCAAGCGACCGTTTCCTAGCCCTTAGATTGAGCTGAAGGCTTTCGGGTGGTGGAGGAGTCCTTCCTCGACGAAAAAGAACTGCAAGAGCTCTCATCTTTTGGCAAATGTCGAACACCTGCAACCCAAAGTTCAGAAGATATAATATTATCTACCTTAACTCCAATCTAAGATATCGCTATAATTTGCTCGCGGCGGCAGGATTAGCTCAGGACTACACAGAGGCAGATCCCCGAACCTCGACGATCAAAGCCAAGTAACTAGGCCAGTGCTATGACTAACTCTTTTATACATAATAACTTTGGGGGTTGACAAGGAATTGGTTCGGGCTATATCCGATGCTGAAACAATCCGCGAGTTCCTTGGCCACTCGGGTAGATCGGTCGAACCTAACTACTTAGCCCACATGAATCAGACTCATCCACAATGTTTAACGAGTCTTACCGAGGATGCATCAATTTCCGCAACACCTTCACAACCTTGACCGCCGCCTTGTAATAAGTCGCAGTATTTCGCAGCATCATTCTCATCTTCAAATAACTAAATGGCAGAAATATATCACAATTCGCCATCAACTTATCAAAGGAAGGATATAGACAACATGCTAAAAGAACGGACGAAGTCTGATCAAAGCAGCCTTCAAGTCTTCGACTATTTCAAGTCTTCGACTATGAAAAATATATATCCGTACACCATTTAGGTGGTTAGCTTGGTCAAATTTTCCAAGTGAAGTTAGATAAACAGGTTCCTATTTGACAATTCATGGGATTTTACGGGTACGCTTTTTGTAGTTTCATGCAGTTCCAACTTCGAACATCGACAAAGGCATTCGGAGAATTGGGTAAACACTAAACACGACACAAATTATATCATATAAATGAAAGAGCTAAATGAACTTACAAGCACTCCTTCCCGGAGATCCTCAACTAGCATTCGAAAATTTGTATCACTTTTTGACTGTTGCTTACTCTTGTTTTCAGATCGTTTCTTTCTTATCTTGGAAAACAATGCACCAAGCTCCCTTTCCACTTCACTGTGCAATTTGAAGTATTAGTCGTGTTGATTAGAAGATATACGTGTAAAGATGTATACATGATACTAAATCAAACCTGCGATTTCTTCGTGTTCTCATTGTACATAATTGGTTTTCTCTCTGGGTTAGTACATAAACAGGTTTTCGAGCTCCTCCCCACGGATTTGCTTCCAAAACTGAGGACATCATAGAGGAATTCATGGTATATACAAAAACATGTAAATTGTCAACAAAGACCATATCTATCTTAATATGTTCAAAAACATCGAGAGGGCTCTTATTTCGTTATTACTACCAAAGGCATCTAGATACCGAAAGAGAAACTGTACTCATAGTGATGAATGTAACAAAGAAGATGAAGCTTCCGCCAACGAGTTTATGTAAGTTTTGTTTGTTTCTATGTCAGGTCTGAAATCCGAAACGAGGTCTGAATTGACTCTGGTCAAATGTCAAAATATTTGATTTCGTCTGACTCGTCTGAATGACTGTTTCTGAGTACATTTGATCCAGAAGAGTCAGATCAAGAGAATGAAGAAAAAAGCAAACAGCTTAAACTGATTCACAAAAATCATTCTTCCCCTAATTGAAATTCCATTATCTCTTTATTAGAAACCCTAGTGATGTTTTCCTAATTTAAAGTCATACCCATCACTTATTTGTTAATTATAAATCACACAAGGATCACTATCTAACAAAATTAATCAAGGTAAAAAAAATCAATTGATTAAGGAACATATAACAGAGCTTAAATTAACAAAAAAAATGAAGAGAGAGAGAGAGAGTACCATCATAGCTGCTGCGGTCGAAGGTTTGATGAAGGTGCCGGCGCATATCATAAGCGCGGGAAGAAACCCTCTTAACAAATTCACCGGAAGTTCCTGGAATACTTCCATCCAAATTAAGTGCCTTGTCTACTTCTTCTCCTTCATTATCTTCTTCTTCCTCTGGAACTCCAGTTCCACCGCCGTCGCCGCTTCTACTAGACGCACGGCACGAGGTACTCCTGGTTCTTCTCCAAGGAGGTTCTGAAGAAAAGGGTAGAGAGATAAAATTACAGATCTTGATTGTGGTGGTAGTGGTGATTATAGGTTTGTTTCTAGGGCATGAAGAGAAAAGAACTCTGTTTTGGGGTTGTTGAAGAAGAAGAAGTCTAATAGGACTGTTTGGAGGGAGAACGATTGAAGTAGATATTGATGATATAGTAGTTTCCATCTTAACGTTCAATGATCTAACGAATTAATAATCGCACCAAATCTGAAATCTGAACTAGTGAAAGAACAAATAGGAAGAAGAAGAAGAAAAGGGCTGGTGAAGTAGGAAGTTGAATTCTCCACGTGTCGTCTTCCATTGTTTGATTTTTCTTCACAACTGGGTCCTACTCAATAAGTTAGTTTTAACCAACACAATTGTCAACCTATACCAGGCCCAAGCCCAACAATAGAACCAAGAAGCCTGGCCATAGAATTGGCCCAGGCCTACTTACCACTTTACTTGGATTGTATTTTTCTCATTGTTTGAATTTGACAGGTCTGACTCAAGTGCATGTCTCCATCTTAATTGGTTGAGCTAAATGGATTACGATCAACCAAATTCAACTATACAGACGAGACAGACATCACTCGGCAAGTAAAAACGAACAAGCGTATGTCTTACTCAAGTCAATTCAAATTTCAAGAAAAACACAAACACGATTAGAGATGGTGTTTCTGTTTTTGGATGACAAAAATTTGATTTGCTTGAGACTAATTTATGGATTTCAGTTATTTAACGTCGAGTTATTTGGTTTAGAACCACATTTACTTTAAAATAATGCATTCTTATTTCAAATTTATGTTATGATTGACTAGGAACAAGAATTTGTCTTAAACAACCCATTCAGATGAAGAAGACAAAAAGTATGGAGTACATGTTTAAATCTAGTTCGAGGCAATTCAGATCTCGAGCTAAACGAAAGATCACCTTAGACAACCAACACACGCCCTGCTTGTATGAAGGCCGACTCAAAAAATATTGCAAGTAGATTCCCAACCAATTGTTCATGTTTAAGCTTGTTAGTTTGCTTTATATTATTTATACACTACTAGAATTGACTTACTAGTTTGCTTGTATGAAGGACACTGGACTTCTAAATTGTCAACCACGACTCTATAACAGGAATGCATTTCCAAATTCGAATACTTAGCAGCCAACACCCAGTCGATCTGCACATAGAGGGGCTCAAAGTCAATAAAATCTTTATGCCTCACCCACTATTTTAGATGATCCAAATCGGATGATTCACATAAACGAGGGGCACTTCTCTTACTTTTCCCTTTTACATATTCTAACACCTTATATACACCCGAGGATATGGGCGGTTTGATTGATTATTGACTTCTCCACATGATACGTGTTCCTCTCTCTATCGCTCAACACAATAAAGCAATTTATCACATTTCCTTAAGACATCATAAAAGACGTCGCACCACCATAATCTAGACAGCTACAAACATCAACATGGACCCCACATCTAATTCACCTTAACATTCACTACGACAAAGCTTCTCTACGGTATTCGCTGTCGCAAACAATCATCATAAAATATCTTCTTATAGAGTTTTTTGTATTGGCGGGTAAAGTAGTAATTAATTAGAAAGAATTGGAGTTGAAAGAGGGATTATGGATTGGGATATTGATGCGAAAAGGGGATTTTGTTTGTTTTGAATTCGATTGATTTAAGATGGAGTATAGAGTGGAGAATATCCAAGCCAAAGAAATGTGCGGCGGTGGTGGTGGCGGCTGCGGCGATGGTGGTGGCGGCGGTGGTGGTGGTCCCTTTTTGGATCGGAGTAAAGTGAGGATTCTTTTGTGTGATAACGATACTAAGAGTTGTGAGGAAGTTTTCTCACTTTTGTGCAAATGTTCTTATCAAGGTATAAATTTCTTTACTTTTGCCATTGATATTATATTTTGAGCTTCATGAGCTAGAAAAATGATTACAAGTTAGGTTAAATCATGTTTTAAAATGATGTTAGTATTACCATTTTTGTTTAGTTTTGGTTAATTAGCATTATGACATATGACCGGTATGATTCTATTAAACATAAGCTCTTTTGAGTTTGTTAGCTTGAAAATTGCTTGTTGAAGTGAGAATCTTCGACAACTGCATTAGGGAGGAAGTAATGAAGTTCTCCGAATACTTGGTTTAACGGACGTAATTCCGCTTTGATCAAGTGCACGAGTTTCTTTTGTGTAATTTCCGATAACAAAGATGTATATAACTATATATGTACTAACTAAATGACTTTCATGATGTCTAGAGATTACTTATCACTAGTTTTCAGTCATTAAAGAAACGGGTTTTCTTCATTACATTCTAATATCGTCATTCCGACTATATTCGCTCATTTACTTATTTGATTGACGGTATAATGTAACGTTTACCTATTTCTTTACAGTGACTGCAGTAAGGACACCTAGAGAAGTGATCGATACGATTAATTCAGAAGGATCTGATATAGATATCATACTTACTGAAGTTGACTTACCAATAGCCAAAGGCTTGAAAATGCTAAAGTATATCATGCGAGATAAGGAGTCACAGCGAATCCCTATTATCAGTAAGTTTATGTTATGATTCAGCTTATTTCAGTCCCCTTTCCGTGAAATGTGATATTATTATTCCCGTTCTCTCTGACATTTTGTATTCATTTGTCATAGTGATGTCTGCCAAAGATGAGGTTTCAGTCGTTGTCAAGTGCTTGAAGCTTGGAGCAGCCGACTATCTTGTGAAGCCGCTTCGAACCAATGAGCTATTGAACTTATGGACTCATATGTGGAGAAGAAGGAACATGGTTTCTACATCTTTATATGAATGATTGTTATTTGTCGATATATCTTATCTTCCTAATAGAGTATAATATGTAAATGTATACGTAAGAACCCATAATTTGTTTTCCATGGCAGCTTGGACTAGCAGAGAAGACAATCTTGAATTGTGACTTTGATGTCATAGGATCAGACCACAGTGATGCAAATACAAACAGCACGACAATATTTTCAGATGATACAGATGACAAATCTCATATGAACACTATACCTAACACAAGCGTGTCGAATCATCTGGAAGAGGAAGTAAGATTGTTTGAACTTTTCCGACTTAACCCCTCGTGGCTAACAGGAGCTGCATATCATTTTGGCTCTGAATGTTCATTTTTTCATTTCAGTCCAAAGCTTCTCCATCTCTTCTGCCTCTCCAGAACTCACTGGAACCCGTTGTGCCAAGTTGTAGTGATCGAATGATGGGTAAGTAGCTCATCTTTCTGCTGCTTAAACGATTCAAGTAATCTTGTATCATATTATACTTGTTTTCATGACTAGTTTGGTTTCATTTTTACATCATCATATTTGTATTTCTTTTCGGTTCGATGTCTAGTTGCTTTATAGACCTTGTTGTCAAAACCTGCTTGAGAACTTACGGAAAGTACTCTATGAAATTTTCAGGACAAATACTGTCTTGGCCAAAGAAGAGCAAACTAAAGATTGGCGAGTCTTCGGCCTTCTTTACCTACGTCAAATCTAAATTGCTCACAAGCAACCCTCAAAAGATCGGTTGTGTGGATCAATATCTCATTGAATCAGAACAACCAAAAGCAGAAGATATACTGCCATCTACGACCGAATCCCACAGGAGTTATCATCAAAGTACTGAAGAACATGCGCAGATTTACTCAAAAAATGGTGTCTGGAACAGTGGATCTATTTCAATTTTTAGTGAAGTAACATCTATTCCTCCTCTAGAGCTGCCTCAGAGAAGAACTAACAAAGAAGAGAACTCGAACTCGAACTCTATGATATTATCACAGCAATCCAACAATGCCAAAGTTGAAGCTCCGGCACTTCCTCCTTTTCCCTATTATTTTCCGGGAATGACGAACCAAATGATGATGCAGTCATCAACACATCTCTATCATGGAAACCCACACAATTTTCCGAATCATCATTCATCATCATCTATGTTGCCTTTGCCTCAATACCACCCACTTCAGCAACATTGTCCTCCTCCTCATGTATCGATGATGACACCGTTTCCTTATTATCCGATGAATTTCATGCAGCAAGGGCAAATACCTCCAACAACCCAACATGGGTGGCCATCAATTGCAGGAAATTCATCGTCTTCCAAAGAAGTAGTAAAACCAGCTCAAGTTGAAAGAAGAGAAGCTGCACTTATTAAGTTTAGACAGAAGAGGAAAGACTTGTGTTTCGATAAGAAGATCAGGTATGTTAATAGAAAGAAACTTGCTGAGAGAAGACAAAGAGTTCGAGGCCAATTTGTTAGGCAGGTAAATGGTGTAGAAGTTGACCTTAATGGCCAGCCCACCACTGTTGATGTTTCTGATGAAGATGTAGAAGATGATTAAGACTCCGACGACCATGTATCTATAATATTTTATATGCTGAGAACCATTATCGTTATATCGAAAGATACTGTCAAAATATTTGTTGTTTTTTAACTCGTATATAAAATTTGATTCGAGGTCTGAATTGACTTCTTTCTAGTTCTGATATGAAACATTGGCTTCTAGGACAAAGCAGACATCTAAGAAAACTTTAAAATTTAGGTAACTAAGATTCCTAAGCTGTTTTTTATTGTCTGAACCTGAATCGTTTGAATCCGTATCGTCTGTCCAAGTTCATTAGGACTAATCAGACAAAAAACAAACATTCTGATTTCTCACTCGAGTGAATTTAGACCTCAAGTCAGCTTTCAGATCTTACTTAGATTGAACACAAGTCAGTTAAGTTAATCTCTTCTCCTTTCTCCACCAAACCAACACTCTTGAATTCCACATGGGTAAGTATTTGACTTAGAATCCAATCTCTCTGATGAGAAGTAACACAATAATAACATCCTATTCCATTAAGAGACCAAAACAAATCTTCATTCTCAAAATTGGATTGAAAAGCAAGCACCTTTTTCATAATTTCATCAGAAGGAATGTTAAAAATGCTTCCAATATAAACATTTTCAGGGAATTCAGAGAATTTAGAGAGAGAATGAACAATGTGACCATCAAATAGAACAAGATTGGGAGTTAGGGTATTGTTATTATTATCATGAAATTCATGAGAAGAGATGAAATGGGTAAGATTTGATTCAGAGGAACGAGGGTTTGAATCAGGATGGATGAATTTGGAAATGTTTGATGACAGAAGGTTTGTCTTTTCGAGAAGGCCAAGATGAAATAAATTTTTTTTTTTTTTTTTTTAGGTTTGAAGGTCGTGGACCGGAAAATTGGTCGGTCGGCGACCTTCCCGGAGAAGATGATGAGTTGGCTGGTTTTAACGAGGTGGTAGAGAGAGAAAACATGTTGGAGGAGAGAGAAAAGAAATGGAAGAGAGAGAGTAACGGTGTTATAACGGAAGGGGGCCATATGGGTATTTCTCGTAAAGTAGGGGGTCAGGCGGGAAGCTGGTCACAAAGTTGGGGGCCATTAGGAAAATAACCTTTTTTTATTGAAACAGTAAGTTTGAGGTGTTCAACACAAGAAATAATAATAATAATAATTTGAGGTGATTCAGCAAAAAATAAAGGCTACTATATAGCTAGTTCTACGTATCTTAGGATTATATGATAATTCAAAATTAAGACTTGAAAATATATCATAATAATTTCATATCATATTAGAGAGTATGTTAGACCTTCGTACTGCTAACTACGCGTCTAATAATACCGCCGCACGGGAGGAAGAGAAAAGAAAAAGAGGATCATATCTCCTATCGCTTTGATTTCTTAGTGATTATATGCATTGCCAAATGCAACCAATCTAGCATATTAACGTTTCGGATCCCCAAGATACTATATTTCGGATCTAAAAGATACTTCGTTGGATATTTTATTATAATGTTGCCGTCGATGAAAAACAAATAAATCCCACTTTCCCAATAAAACAGTTGTGTAAAATCGTAGCGATTACTTAAAAATCCTTGAGATTTGGTTATCTGGACGATCTTACGCATATTTTATTATATACAAGGGGGCACCCGGTAACTCTTTCTCTACAAGGAACAAAAAACTCTTTCAATATAAAAAGAAGTTTGTGTTTTCCAATGTACAAGTCTAGCATGATATTTCTGTGTTTTATCTAACATACTTAGTTGCTCAACATGCTAAATATTTTCACAATAGAGTTTGATCTCGAGATATTCAAGTCAATCAAGTGTTTCACAATTGTAAGGTCAGAGGTTCGATTCCAAATAAATTTTATAATCGAGGTATGTATACATTTGAACTTGTATATATAAAATATAGTAAAATCACCTTACTTTGAACTTTTTTGCATGACAAATTTTTTTCCAAATTAAAAATACAGTAAAATCAATTAACTTTAAAATTGATGTAAGGAGATCAGAGAGGTTGACTTCAACTTGTAAAGATCACAAAGTTTGACTTTTAAGTTGTTAAGAACTTACTTAAGATAAGAAAATTTCTTAATTTTTTACCATAAGATAGAAATATCACAAAATTACAGAACTTATATAAGAGCATATAGCTCTCTCTATTTCTCACCCCATTTAGATCAATCCAATTCTCTAATTTGTATTTTACCTCACTACCTTTGATTTCTCTGCAATTTGAATCATCTCTCATGGCTAATAACATGGTTTATTTTGTGGCTGGGGATAGAAATAATGGATTGGATGATGTCGAGGAATTCGTATTGGTAAATTCTCAATGTAAAACTTTCATTGCTTTATCGATTTTGTTATGGGTTTTCGGTATCTAAATGAGGAGAGAAATTTGTTGAAATGTAGGCCAATGAAGATGTTATGACTACGCAGAAGCAGATCAATCAGATCATATTCTTCATGCAAAATGGTAACATATGTTTTCGACAGTCTCGTCTTGAAGATGCAAGTTTCAAAATTCGGTGTTTTTTTTTACCGAAATTCTAAATGACGTGTTATTCGTTTATTTTTTTATAAAAAGTACTTCGAGAATTTGAGGCTGTGTTTAAATATTTGATTTCAGGCTGTCGGGTGGTACTCGAGGGCTCACAATCTTAAGCGAGGTGATCCAATTATCCTCAGCAACCGAAGCGTTGCTTTCACCTGGTGAGCTTCACTATGCCAATACCTTCTTTCTTCTACTCGTAGTATGTATATATCATGACATTGTCGCTGAAACTAATCCATTTGCTTTCTAACTTATCCTAGATTTGCAGGCTGAGCCGACTAACCAAAGGTAGATCTTTATCTCATTCTGAATACCGACCTATGAATCAGTTGGATCATATAACTTATGCTGAAGTACGTATACGAATATGCTTGTTTTTCGTTACTTCTTTTTGGACCTAATATTCGTTTATTACCCTCACCTCAGCTTGCATTGAAGGATGTTGAAAAGGTGATTGAAGTCAGAAGCAATATGCAAGAACCATATTTTATGAAGGCCAATGCTCTTATATTGGTAAGATTTTGCTACTTTTTAGTATATCGTGTTAACTAATTTGTTTAATCGGTTTAACCCAAAGCATAGTATGTTCGATTACCCTCTCATTATCCACTAATACTTCTAATTATTGCAGCTAGAGCGGTATGAGGCGGTTCATAAAGCACTAATTTCAGGTCTTCATGTTCATCCTCTAAGGTATAAAACTTAACCATCAATGGTTTAAAAACCCAATTAGCATTTCATAATTCTGTTTCTTTTCTTGTTGGATTATGTAGTTTTCCTCTTCAGAGTACCTTATGCCAAAAAATACTACCAATTCGACAACAAAACCACTCATTCCCGGCAATGCAAGAGAGGCCATCGAGAAGCTACTGAACATTGTAAATATTTTGGGCATTGGGATAGCTATTCCTCCCATCTCGTCGAGATAAACAAGACGTATTCTATCGTAACTAGTTCCTGCCAAGAAAAAAAGCGCCGCACCAATTAATCCATGAGAAATCATTTGTAAAATGGCTCCATTGAGTCCCGTATCGGTTATGGAAGCAATTCCTATAATTGTAAAACCCATATGAGATACCGAGGAATAGGCGATTCTCTTTTTCAAATTGCGTTGTCCGTGAGATGTTAAAGGTGCATAGATTATTTGCATTGTGCCTACTATCGTCAACCAGGGAGAAAATATAGAATGGGCGTGGGGTAATAACCTTTGTTTCCTCCAATGATAAATTCAGTAAGGTAAACTTTGGTGCATTTCATGCCCTATGTGTCAAATTTACTTTTGTTTTTCTTCTTCTAAATGTAAAATTATTATTCCATTGAAACCTTAATCATTTTCAAGTTCTCGTGTTGGTTATCAGTCTAGCACTGGATAACATCATAAAGAAGAACTTTCCAAAGGAATATGCTGAAAGGAAATCGGAGCACGAAAGTTGGAAAAACTCAAGATGTCATGTCTAACCGCTTCTTATAATGGAGGTTGTATACCCGTACCAAATGATGTCAATCGATATAGATGAACCCCATCACAGGCTTATGGTACGCTATCTTTTTTTAATTTTCTCTGTTTCATTGTACACGGTCGTATAGTAGTTTAATTATGTTATTGTCATTAACCAGGTGAGGTGAATGAAGGAAGAGAATAGCAGGATGGAAATGGTACAATGTTTGGAAATTGATTTTTTCCTTCTATCTGTTGCTGCATTTGTGTCTGGGCAATTCTTAGTTTTTATTTTTTTTGCAGTGGGGCCAATAAACCATTACTCAAATTGCAATGAAAGCAAAGGGGTGAAAGTCACAAGCCTAAGGACTATGTATGACCTAAATGTTAGTTTGTCAAAGGAGTCTATTACTTTTTAGATTAAGGTCGGGTGAAGGAAGAATCTTTGGGGCAAAGATCAAACTTGTCTTGGGAACTTAATGGATGCAAGAAATTATCTCAATTCTTATTGGTGAATGAAGGCCTATAAATAAATTTTTTCGTTAACAATATCATCATCCCATCTCAAGTGAGTGTTCTCCTTTGTACAAGTGAGAAAAAAGAGAATGTGAGATCAACAAAATTTGTAAATGTGAGGATAAGAGAGTTGTGCAAAATTTTGTAACCATCCAGTGTATTAGACTTTATGTACGGTAATAGTGAATTAGCTGGATGCGATTCAAAGAGGACGTAGGACTTGTTCTGAATCTCTATAAATCATGTGTGTCAATATTCTTTTATTTGCTTTGTGGTCATGTCGTATTTGTTCACAATTTCATCCTAAACCCCTATTATGTTGGCTTTATTGCATCACCTATTGGGAGTTAGCTTATTTTTCTCAACAAAATATGAGGGTATTAACTAATGGTCATACTTAGTGGAGTATTATCTTTAGCTTTATTGTACTAATTCTTTGGGGTTGACTTTGTTTCTTAATAAACCTTACCTTTTCCAAATTACATTAGGGCACGTCTTCAACCTTACTTGCTTCCAACTAACTTTTAAAGTCAAATCAACTTAACAGACTTGTTTCCCTCTCTTTCTCTCTCTAACTTATCCCACAACTCTACCACCCCAATTCACTTCCTCTCTCTCTCTCTCTCTCTCTCTCTCTAAGGAGAATTATACCATCTCCAATGGAATCAAAACATATTTGATAGATCATAGCATAATCCAACAATGGGGAGAGAGAAAAACTTGGTGGCGCCACCTCAAACCACCATCCCTTCCATCTCTCTCCTCCTTATCCTCCTCCTCCTCCCATTACTTCTCTTCACTAATCCATCCATAGCTCAACATGATTCTTCTTCTTCATCATTCACACCAACAGATAGTTATCTAATTGATTGTGGTGCTCCCCAACCCACGAAAATCGATGACGGTCGGACGTTCAAATCCGATTCTCAATCTTCCTCACTTCTCTCTACAGATGAAGATATTCAAGCTTCAGTTCCTTCCATTAAATTAAAAAGTTCTTCTTCTTCTTCCTCCTCTGTTCTTCCTCTGTTTCTTACAGCTAGAATTTTTCCTGATGAATCGACTTATAGTTTCTTCATCTCTCGCCCGGGTCGACATTGGCTTCGATTATACTTTTACCCAATTACACATCCTTCATATAATCTTAAAAATGCTGTATTTACTGTCACATCTGATAATATTGCTCTCCTCCATGATTTCTCTGTTACAAATACTGATTCACTTGTGTTGAAAGAGTATTTGATTAACATTTCTTCTGATAAATTTTCACTTAAATTCTCACCGAAGAAGAAATCGTTTGCTTTTATTAACGCAATCGAACTTGTTACTGCTCCTGATTTCTTGATTTCTGATACTGCTTCTGCTGTTTCTCCTGCTGGTGAATTTAAGGGTATGAACAATTATGCACTTGAAGTTTCTTATAGATTGAATGTTGGTGGTCCTATTATAATGCCATATAATGATACTTTGAGAAGAACATGGATACCCGATAACGATTTTATGAAGTTTCCCCAAGCTGCGAAGAACGTTTCTGTTTCGCCGAGTGTTGTTAACTATCCACAAGATGGTGCAACCCCATTGATTGCACCGAATTCGGTTTATGCATCAGCGAAAGAGATGGAAAATTCGAATGTTTCAAAACCTAATTTTAATCTCACTTGGGAACTAAGTGTTGATCCAAGCTTTTCTTACTTGATTAGAATGCATTTCTGTGATATAGTAAGTAAGAGTTTAAATGATTTATACTTCAATATTTATGTCAATGGATTCATGGGTGTTTCGAGTTTCGATCTTTCGACGCTTACATCGGACCTTAGTACCGCTTATTATAAGGATCTCTTGTTAAATGCATCGTCTATTTCTAACGGAACGATTCGGGTACAAGTAGGCCCGGGAAATCTTGACTCGGGCACCCCGAATGCCATCCTAAATGGGCTTGAAGTCATGAAAATGAGTAATGAAGCTGGAAGTTTGGATGGGCTTTTCTCTGCTGATGGGTCTTATGCAGGTCCAAGTAATCGGTTTAATCCGATGAAGATTGCTGCAATTGTGGGTCTAATCATGGCAATTTCCGCGTTTTTATTTTTCGCTTCAGTTTTCATTAAGTGGCGAAAGAGGCCGAATGATTGGAAGAAATGTAATAGCTTCTCATCATGGCTTCTTCCTCTCCATGGAGGCCATTCTAGCTTCATGTCAAGCAAAAATGGGTCTCGTGGGTTCGGTTCTCACAAGAGTAAGAGCGGTATATCGACCTTCTTCTCTTCTGCACTTGGGCTAGGCAGACTTTTCACATTCGCCGAACTCCAAGAAGCCACAAAGAATTTCGACGAGAAAGCTGTCGTTGGTGTTGGTGGATTTGGTAAAGTATACCTTGGTGAACTAGAAGATGGAACTCAACTTGCCATAAAACGAGGAAATGCAAGTTCCGAACAAGGAATTAATGAATTCCAAACCGAAATTCAAATGCTCTCAAAACTTCGACATAGGCATCTCGTCTCTCTAATAGGTTATTGTGATGAAAACTCCGAGATGATTTTAGTGTACGAGTACATGTCTAACGGGCCACTTCGTGATCATCTATACGGGTCTAATCTTCCCCATTTAACATGGAAACAACGACTTCAAATCTGTATTGGTGCAGCCCGTGGACTTCATTACCTTCACACAGGCTCTGCACAAGGAATCATACACCGAGACGTTAAGACAACAAATATCCTTCTTGATGAGAACTTTGTTTCTAAAGTTTCTGATTTTGGGTTATCTAAAGCAGCACAAATGGGAACTGCAGTAAGTACTGCAGTTAAAGGTAGCTTTGGGTATCTCGATCCAGAGTACTTTAGACGACAACAACTAACAGAGAAATCCGATGTTTACTCATTCGGAGTCGTTCTTTTCGAAGTATTATGTGCAAGAACTGCTCTAAATCCAGCATTACCAAGAGAGCAAGTTAACTTAGCTGAATGGGCAATGAAATGGCACAAGAAGGGCTTACTAGAGAAGATCATTGACCCAGTAATTTCAGGAACTATAACTCCTGCTTCCTTGAAGAAGTTTGCAGAAGCCGCCGAGAAGTGTCTGGCCGAGTACGGTGTTGATAGGCCTTCCATGGGAGATGTGTTATGGAATTTGGAGTCTGCTCTTCAACTTCAAGAGGCATCGACACAACCCGAACAAGTTGATGACAAGCCCAACTTGGTGGCCCATTTGACCGATACAGACACCAAGGAGGAGACTCCTATAATCGTCCTTAACGATGACTCTGAAGTAAGAATTGATGAATCTCCTTTGTTTCCTCGACATGGTGGGTTTGAAGGAAGATAAATCAAAAACAAATGTACATAATTGATGTGTTCTTTGTTGAAGAGTTATATATATGCACGAAAAAAATTCGAAGTTTTTCAGATGATTCTGAAGTACCCTTCATTAGAACATAATCTATCATGTATTCGAGTGGGTGTAGATGTTTGTGTATTAGTTTTTTTTTTCGTTTCTCATTGTCTTTATTTCTTTGTACTAATTGTTTTCATTTTGTTCTTTCATTCATTAAACTTTACTTGTTAATGGTCTTTCATTCCAAGATTGTATTTAACAAATTTCTTTATATCTGGCATTAATCTCCCTCTTACTTGTTCAGACCTAAATTTTCTTTTCCATGGGAAAGGAACACAAATTATAGATAGGAAAATGTTATTTGGGCCGACAAAAAGTGTGCCACCTAACCCGGAAAATGTAAATTACTGGTGTCGTGCAAAATTTGTCTTCTCAGACCCTTCGAGTCACTTTTTGTCCGACCAAATAACATTGTTGTTATTATATATCATTCTGAAGAAAAAGAAATCCCACGAATGCAAACAAAAAAAGTCAAGTATACTTCCGATAGAATCAGAACCATTAAAAGTCCAAATCACGACAAACCATGTAAGGTTTCTGCCAGGGTCTGTCAGGATTTTTTTGTTCCCTACCATTTTTCTTTGGTCGAACAAATTTCATTTTTTTATGAAAACGAACGGTTGAGATCTGATACATAAATTCCCACGTGGAAGATGAAAGTTAGTTGAGTAGCTTAAACCCCCTCTTCGGCTCTTCCTTCTTCACTCTTACAAACTACCATTCTCTCACTCTTCATCCATCACTACCTCTTCTTGTAAGTCCGGACTCTCTCCCTCTCTCTCTAGTTTCTCTTTCTAGGGTTTGTTCATTTTAATCTCTTTCTGATTGAAGTACTTTTGTTTGAATTGTTATTATTTTGATTCTCAAGCTAGGATTTAGTAATATGATCCAAAATTACTAGTTTAGTGATTCTATTTTGTTTGATTTGATGAAAAAATTGTTTCTCGAAGCTTAAGTTTGTTTATTTTTAAATTTTATCTGTGAATAAGGGATCTGTGATTCTCAATTTCAATCATCTAGGGTTGTTTCTGATCTTCTTTGGTTCAAATGCAAAATCATTTCACCTTAACAATCCATTTTAGTTTTCAAGTTTGTGATTTGGCTTGAGAAAGACCTAGTTCTTTCAATTAAATGACTAAGCCGCACCTATTTTGTTCATATTCAGGAAGAACTCAGGCGAAAACTGTATATATATGATTATCTCCATTTTAGGGCTTACTAGCCATGGACTATAGTTACTTCAGGGTTTCACGCCATTCGTGCGATAAACTATGTAAGATAGTTAAGTAATTATGTATGATAGTTTAGTATTAATTAGTAATTAAAGCTAAGTACTTGGGCGATCTATAAAACTTGAAAGTTTAACAAGCCGAACCACATAAATCTCTTGTGTGATTGTTTACTGTTCTATTTCTTTTTCTTAGATTCCTTGATTTCGTGACAACAGTGACCTCATTGTTGTTCTTCATCAAGGGTTGTTCTTATACGCAGGTTTTCTACATGGGAGTTAAACTCTGGCACTACTAAGTGTACACTTCAGCCGTTGTTGTTTCTTGATGCAGTTGGGTATTTACAAGTTTTATTGTTTGTTAAGATTGTAACATTCTGGAATTATGCTTGTTTCTGCTCTTTTGACTTCTGTCGGAATCAATCTTGGTCTCTGTAGTTTATATTTGACATTGTATTCCATACTGAGGAAGCAACCAGGTAATGTCAATATCTATGCACCACGCTTGGTTGCCGAAGGAAAAGCTCAGCGAAGAACTAATTTCGATATAGAGATGTTACTGCCAACTATCGGTTGGGTAAGGAGGGCATGGCAGATTTCGGAAGAAGATTTGTTGTCGAAGTCAGGCTTGGATGCCGTGGTTTTTATGCGAATTTTCACCTTCAGGTGAAAATTGATTCTTACGAGCTTTGTTGGTTGTAGTATATTAGTATCATTAATGGTTTTCTAAGATTGGAAACTAGGTCGTCTTGTTTGTCTGTAAAACATTTATGGATGCTTATAGATTTGAGAGTTGTTCTTTTCCTTACTAGTTTGTCGATGGTTTGGTTTCTTTCCGTAGTCTCTTTATCTTCTTACTATATATTTCCATATTATCTGAACTATGATAGTTTCTTTTATTATGATCCTGAGCCAATTATTTTGTTTATGTAGTATAAAAGTATTTGTTGTTGCTGGGATTGCTGGGATCTTCATTCTTCTTCCAATAAATTACGCCGGGAATGAGCTCAACGGTATTAACTTCTCTGATCTTCCACATAAGTCATTAGACTTATTCAGCATTTCAAATGTAGACGATGGTTCTAAAAGGTAATTAAAGTTCTGATCTTCGAAATAAATAACTTGACTTACTTATGGTCATTACTGCGAGTCATTTACATGATTCCATTATGGTTGTTTTCCGTTAATTGGCCCAGAGGGTTACTTTAGGTTTTCTAATTGCTGAGACCTTTGACTCGACAAATCTAGCTAACTTCGACGGTTCTTGGAAATACTCTTTTGTTCCATGGCTACTTATACTGGTTTCACTAATCTACACCTTGTTGCGCTTTTTCTGAGGGAGAGATTGGGCCTCCCGTTATTGCCATTGAGATTTTGTTTTCAGTAAGGAAGCACTCATGGTGCTATTGTAACTTTTATATGCTTACTTATATACCCTAAAGGCTGTTCTTCATTTTTCGTATTTCATATCCCATATACTATCCGTGACTAGAAATTTTTTTCCATGTTTTGGAGTGTGACTGGCTCATCAAATTCATTTTTTTCTATTAGTCTTTTAACTTACCAAATAGAGAGATTTTCATTATCATTTTTTTTGTCACTCATGTTACAGGTTGTGGGTTCATTTTT
The DNA here is from genome assembly GCA_002897215.1 of Eschscholzia californica subsp. californica. NCBI lineage: Eukaryota > Viridiplantae > Streptophyta > Magnoliopsida > Ranunculales > Papaveraceae > Eschscholzia > Eschscholzia californica. Next base: position 473,424 of record BEHA01000136.1, read on the forward strand.
CTGTTGTATATTTTATCACAGCAGTGGTTTGCTATCTTCTTTTTGTTGTAAGTTATTTGCCACGATATCTCAAATTTACATTCAGATTTTCTTATTTTATTATCACCAAACTAGGGTTGTTTGATTTACAGGAATACAAATACATTACTTCAAAGCGGGTTGCTTTCTTTTCCACATCTAAACCTCAACCACATCAATTCACCATTCTAGTTCGCGGAATCCCTTCATCTACTAGTGGCAGTTTTAGTGACAGTGTTGAGAAATTTTTTACGGAGTTTCACTCTTCTACTTATCTGTCACATTTGATGGTCCACAGAACAAGCGAACTACACAATCTCATCGTAAGAATGTTTTTCATATTCTTCCACTGTGATGTAAATGTTAGATAAAACTAAAATCGTGTTAAATATTTTTGGGTAGTTTAAGAACCATAATTATCGTATATTTGGGTGAGTCAGGTTTTCAGTAAATAGATGACACGCAGGTAATTTAGCGATGACAAAAATTTCATCCCGCCCGGAACTTCTGTTTTTCTCCACACGCAAATAATTATATAAATGCATGCTTAAAGTATGAAGAAAGTTTCATTTTCTAACGACGTTCCTTACTTCTTCTATCATCCATTTGATGTAAACTGGTGGGAATGGGACCATATGTAATCACAACCAGCCCTGGTCGCCCACGTGCCACATCATAATCTTCCGATACATTTTCTGTCCTCTTTTTTTTTCCGTTAGCGTTGCTATATATTATTATTAGGAAACCTGATAAATAGAGGGTTTTCTATTTTGTTGATCATGTATTTTCTCATTAATGAAGCAAGCTTTTGTTCTATCTGTATGTATCAGTTGCCTTGAACATGTCATGCAAGAAGATTGAATTCTATGTTATTACTTTCACTATATTTAATTTTGGCAAGTAATTTCCTTCTTTCAGACCGAAGCAAAGAAGATATACAAAAAGCTTATGCACTTAAAATCTGGTGGCGACAAACAGAAAATCAAGCGTGATGGATTCATGGGACTGTTCGGGAGGAAGGTTGATATTGTAGACCACCACGAAAAAAAGTTGGGAGATTTAGAAGAAAAAGTGAGGAAAGGCCAACATGATGTTTCATTTGCAGAAGGGGTATGAAGCATGATACCCTCCATTTCCTATTTCTAAAACCTCAAATTACGCTCTCCCATTTTTTTGTTAGTGTCCGAGATCTTATGGTGCTTGTTACTTCGCGTTCTATCATTCTATTTTGTTTTTTCAATTTTCCAGGAAATACCGGCAGCCTTTGTGTCGTTTAAGTCTACATATGGTGCCGCAACTGCTGCCCTTATCCCACAGTCAGACAATCCAACAGAGTGGATCACAGATGAAGCACCTGAGCCTCGTGATGTTAATTGGACCTTCTTTTCTACATCTTTTATACGGATGTGGTTTTCGTGGGTGGTGGTTGTTTGGTTATCACTTCTTCTTACACTTCTATTCCTCATTCCCGTTGTATTTGTGCAAGGTCTTACCAATCTGAATCAACTGAAGACTTGGTTCCCGTTTCTGAAAGGCATACTCACCATGTAAGTGGCCAATTTTGAAATTCTACGAGAATTTAGTTTCCTTTTTGTCCAATTAAAATGATAAAGAACTTCAGGGTAAAATATAATACTAATTACGAGTTTATTACCAAATGCTAACCTATGTTATATACAATATGTAGAACATTTGTGAGTTCAGTGATTACAGGGTATCTTCCGAGTCTCATACTTCAGATGTTTTTAAACATTATACCTCCGATCATGATGATCTTTTCATCCATGCAAGGATATATTTCCCATAGTGAAGTAGAAAAAAGCGCTTGTAGTAAAGTACTTTGGTTCACCGTATGGAACATCTTCTTTGCCAATGTACTATCTGGATCAGTACTATATCAACTTAACACTTTCCTTGAACTCAAGAACATTCCTAGACAGCTAGCTATTGCAGTTCCAGGACAGGTAAACATTTTCTCAAGATCTTAATTTTTCTAAATGATTATTTCAAGGTTCACCAATATTATTTGATTATTTTTGGCAGGCTTCTTTTTTCATAGCTTATGTTGTCACTTCTGGGTGGACAAGTTTATCATCAGAAGTCTTCCGGATGTTACCTCTTATTTTCAGTACAATTAAAAAAGTTGCAGGATGCCATGATAGTGAATTGAACGTGCCATCTCTTCCTTATTACAGTGAGATTCCAAGAGTTCTCTTCTTTGGACTTCTTGGCCTTTCATATGTAATCTTAGCTCCACTCATTCTGCCTTTTCTCTTGGTTTACTACTCACTCGGATACATTATCTACCGGAACCAGGTTAGAAGAACTTCTTAATTCTCGCTTCAGAAGCATTTTCTCACTTAGTTTTCGTAACTTTTTGTTGAAATGGTGGATTTTGGAGCACGTCTTTTTACTGATATATGAAATTGATATTGCAGCTATTAAATGTATACGAGCCAAAGTATGAAACAGCTGGGAAGTTTTGGCCGATTGTGCATAACTCAACGATATTTTCTTTAATATTAATGCAAGCAATTGCAATCGGAATATTTGGGTTGAAGAAGCTCTCTCTTGCTTCAACTTTGACTATTCCTCTTTTAGTTCTTACCCTTCTCTTCAATCAGTACTGTGGGACACGTTTCCTACCCATGTTCAGGACCTACTCTGCTGAGGTATACTTATCATTCTTCTTTAATTATGTGTGTACTGTAATGATCTTTGATGTTTAGCTCTATCGATTGAAACATATACGATATAAAAATTGAGACAAGTCATGTCTGATACCTACCTTGTACCAGCCTCAAATACCTAGATACCTTATCATACTGGTGTTTCAGTCTGTCTACTTTTGGTCGAAGTAACAATTGTCATTTCAGACAATGGGCTCTTAATCAGACTTATTTTTATGTTCAACTCAGATAGGTTAAAATCAACCCAGTAGAATAGATCAAGAGTCAGATTTCATATTTGAATTTTCATAAGATAAAAAAAGCATTCTCTACTTGTTGCATTTCCGTGGTTCATACATTTGAAGCTTCTTCTGTCTTGACACTTTTGATCTTCCATATGCTACAGACTTTAATAAAGAAAGACAGAGAGGATGAAAAGGATCCAGCACTGCAGAACTTTCTTGATGAACTTGTCACTGCTTACAAGGATCCAGCTCTAATGCCAATTAGGTATTCGGATAATCACGACCAGCATAACACGCCCCTTCTCTCTGCGACTGAAGTTTGAGCATCAAGTAGTGCTGTTGTTAGTTATGCTGCTAGAATCGATTCAAGTAATGCTTTTCCAACGAACACTTTTGATTTGTCTTTGGTTTTGTTTGGTCGTGATGAATTGATTTGTTGTTATCAGCTACTCTATACGTTTCATTTTCTGTGTTTTCTGCTCTGAGCTTATGTAGAGACCACAAATATCAAATAATTTCATGATTGATTTTCGAAATCGATGCAGATACTACCTTACACAGCACAAGCATGAATTTTGTCATTAACAAGTATATTGGACCACTTCAGGTCTGCCATCTTCTTCTTCTTTTACAGTCATATTCTTGTTCATAGCGTTGAAAGCAGCAGAGAGATTAGGGCATTAGGCATTGCACCAAAATCAAATGTAAATACAAAGGGAAAAGTAACTCTTAATGGATCAAAAAGAAACTTTAAATTGATCTTTTAACAAGGTAAAATTTACAACACACTTTATCGCGTTTTTCGTCTCCTCAAAGACAACAGATGTTTCACAGTAAAAAGTTTAGCTATGCAACCTGCTTAAACCATGTTGTTTATGTTTGATGATCATGTCTGTCATAAAGTACAAAGAAAACTACCTTTTGATCTAACTAAGGGTAAATTACAATAGATATCAACCATCAGATTTCTTATTCCATTTGTTTTTCTTTCTCGTTGAGAGAATGTATGGGTGTTGCGAAAACTGAGGCTCGCTGGTGTTCGTCAGATCTTCTCTGACAACGAAGCAACTTATAAACACTGCAACCATCAAAAGAAGGCGATAGGTTTTTTTAGAAATTAGAAATACGTTCAAAATAAATAACACTAGCATTTCGGGCGAACGAAACAAAAACCGTTAATATGCCATCAGCTTGAACATTTCAGACGAGTCAGATTCAGTCAATGTGAAACCATGATCACCACCTAAGTTGCAGTTCTACCTCAACTAAGTTAGTGACGTATCTCTAAGAAAATCAAATCCTAACTTATGTCCCTTCCGATTTGGTTGTAAACCCAATTGCTCTTCGGAAAAGTCCCATACTCCCATTTATAATCTTGTCTAAACCTTGCCCCAACGATAGGACCTCGCTCTCTTCGAACTACAGTTAGGGGCCAATGGAGCTCACAGAGGATTAAAACTGATGCTATAGACTGAGAAATGTGGTAGTGGGAAATAATGCTCCACCACAAGATGTATGCATAATGAAACACAATCAAAATTTAGGTCCAAATACGTCCATCTTCCCCAAAACCCGAACTTCATTGATCCCCAAGGCAATCTTGTCACACGTATATGAGTTTATCCGGTACTAACAAAGAAATGACATTCCATCCAATAAGTTAACATCATTTCACTATTTTAAGCCGAATGGTACAAAAGGAAGAAATAAACCAAGCATCACTTGCATATTTTCTTATAGCCATTCCAGCATCACGACGGAGTTGGCTTGTGGACTTTTTCGACGACTAACCTTTACAAATTGTATCAAATTTTTACTAGAATAATGAAATCAAATCCAATCACCATAGAAATGAAACTCAAACTACTTACATTGCCAATTTCTTGACAAATTCATGCATATAGAGTAAACCTAAAAGAAAAGTACATGATGAAACATAAAGAACAAAGGAATCAAGAAATGAACCTTCATACTTGTTTAAGGTTGATGAACAGAAACAACATGAGGGATCTTCTCCTCGTCGAACGGCAAACTCACATAATCTCTAGCAAATTCCTCTGCAATTTCAACAGCAAGTTCTCCATGCAAAGCTTTAGAGTACATATACAAAACTGTATTTGCTGCTATACTATGAAGCAATAAAACCATCAAACAAGCAGAAGCAATAACAGTTTGAGTAACAAATAAAACCCCTTTCCAAAACCCTAATCCAACTTCTAAATCCCAAATACTCCCAAGTATCAAAATCAAAATCCCACCAAAAAACAAAATAAGAGAAGCAGAAACACTTCTCATTCCTTTAATCAAATATGTACTTCTCATTAATGGATCAAACCCCCAACTTGATTCTACTGTTACAATCACATAAGCTAGAGACCAATTCACTTGTAGATAAAATAACCCTAACCCTAAAACAATAGAACCAATCAAAGAAGCAACTTGAAAAAAAGGGGAATTATAAGAAATTTGAAACCCTAGAATACCAATCCCCTTAATTACTACAAACAAGAAGATACCCATGAAAGAAGAGATAGAGAAGATGATAATTTGAGCAGAAAGAACAGTTGCTAAGAGCCTTATAAAGGAATTCGATAAAGTTTTAATGGCGGAAATCAATTTAACAGGACGACCAAAGAATCCATGATAAACACTATAAGTGATGGTTCCAGTGGCACAAAGAGAGAGAAAGAGTAGAGAGAAAGCGTAAAGAAGAGAGGGGAATAGAAATTCAAACCCTAGATTACGATTTTGTTGTTGATCGTGATAAGTGGAACGAAGGAGGGTTTCTGGGGTGGTAGAATCAGGTTCAGTAATTGTGAATTGAAGGGTTCGAAAAGCAACGATGGAGAAAGAAATGGGGAGAAGAAATAGAACTGATAAAGCTAAGAAATGGCGGGAATGAGCTTTCATGATTATTGTCGATTCTGATAAAACCCCAAAGAATGATAATGGAGTTTGTGTCGCCATGGCTGAAAATTGAAGAGGAGAGAGAAAGATTAGAGAGAGAGAGAGAGGAATACGTTAATGGAGTTTGTTGAAGATTAAGAAATACGTTAATGATGATTAAGATTTTGTCTGTTAACAAAAAGAAAAAGATTAAGAATTTGTTGGATTAGAGTTAAGTAATCAAGGGTGACGTCCCAAATAATAGTGGGTATAGTGTCAATGTGATGTTGCCCTTTTAGTACGTAAAAGGTTAAATGGATCATAGGTCATGACTCATGGGGGTCATGGAGTCCAATTCATGGCATGGGAATTGCAATGATCCATAGCTCAATATATGATGTTGCCTCATAGTAAATTGGTGGGGCCTACTGTTACAAAAGGTGAGGGACGTATCACAAAGGGTTCGAAAGTGCCCGCAAAAGTTTCAACGGAACGTCACAAAGAGTGGTAGTTAGTTAACAATAACAACCAGCAAAAAAAAAAAAGTTAACAATAACAACAAGTGTGAAGGCAGCGTCACGAAAAGCATTGCGAAAGCGCCATAAAAATGTCGACAAAATCACACAAAAAAGTGTTACAAAAACTAGTCGATGAAACGTCGGAAGGACATTTACGGTGTTGACAAAACGTCAAAAAAGTGTTAGGAAACATCACAAAAAGTGCCAAGAAAGCATAAAAATGTGACGACAAACCGTTACAAAAATTTATATAGAGGTGTCGTAAAATGTGATGAGAAAGCACTATGAAAAATATCAACAAAGTGTCAAATACAAAGAAGCTTTACACAAAGTGTTGACAAAACATTACAAAAGATATCAGCTAAGCGTCACAAAATATTGAGAAAGCACCACAAAATATTGAGGAAGATAAGTGCTGATTTTCGTTACAAAAAGTGTCGTTGAAGTGTAAGATACACAAGCGCAACATAAAAGATGTGGACACGATATAAAAGGAGTCAAAGAAGAGTTGCAAGAAGGACTTGTGAAGTGGGACAAAAATGTGTTAAGGAAACATAAAATAAGTGTCGAAAAAGTGCTACAAAAGTGTTGATGAAACGTCAGAGAAGAAGTATCGGTGAAGCATCCAAAAAGTGTCAATGAAACATCTCAAAAAAGTGTTTAAGTAACAAAGTAAAAAAATTAGTGGTGCTTCACACAAAGTTGCAAAGTGTCACAAGAATAGTGTTAAAGTGTTAAAAAAGTGAAGCGTCAAAAGAAGTGTTGAGAAACATTTACAGGCAGCATCACCAAAGAGGGTTAACCTTCTTTCTTCTCTCTCTAGTCGCCGACAAAGGGGAGGACTTTCTTTGCCAACAGTTTAGTAAACCAGACCTCCATATAACAAGGTGTCTGGCAAAAATCACCAATAACAAGATAGAATTTACCTTACATCTTGTCGTCTGGATATGGGGTTCTTCCTAAATCTAGACTGTTGACGAAGGGAGAGGATCCTCTCCCTTCGCGGCCGATAGAGAAGAAGGCCACTAAATAGAGAAGAGGAAGGAGGAAGAGAAGACACATGAGGAGCAGGAGCAGTAGAAGTGATAAATTGCCTCTAAAAAATAGAAATTGTGTCTAAGAATAACTGGTCAACTTGTTTTGGCAGCCTTGGGCGAAAATCACATTGTTTTTAACAAGTTTGGTCATTTCCTAATGCCTATACAACTTCCTTGACTAAAACGGGTCATAATTGAAGCTGGTCAAATACAGGGGGCAGAAAAGGGTTAAACTTCTTTTACAAAAAGCTCTCGCGTTTCACCGTTTTCAAGATTGACCCCTCGATTATTATTCACCAGCCTACTCTCCCATTTTTCTTCTCCCTTCTCTCACATCATATCTGTTTTCTCACTTGATCTCTGATTCCTAGAGAGAGAAAGAAAGAGATCTTCAAACAATTTCTCACTCTTCTTCTTCTCTCTCTACCCTCGGAAACCAATCTCAACTTGCATTTCAACACTTGAATGTAGCTCAAAAGTTTCTTAATCAGTCATCACCAGTCACACTAATCTAAACCCTAGCCATTTGATCTTCTCTTTAATGTTGAATGAGCTCATAAAGGTATTAAATTTCTCGATCTCATTGTAATTTGTCTCTCATTGTGCAAGATCTGAATAGACTTATGATTTCCTTTCCATGTTTGAAACTGATTTCAGATTAGAAGAATTTATGTGCTTAAAGTAGAGAATTTGAACCAAATTATTAAGGGTAGTGCTTAAATTACTGTTTTTAATGGAGAATTCTAGTGGAAATTGTTCTACAAGTGATCTAGATAGTTCAAACATTAATGATTCTGAAGAAACCCCATTACAAGCCTTTGAATTAGAACTCGAATTGCCCGAAACGGGTGTTCATAGGAGTTTTTATGTTGATCAACAGTTTGATTCAATGGATAGTTTAGAGATCTTAAGAGAAGCAATTAGGATACTAAGATATGATTCTTCATCTTTAATGGTGATTTTAATAGTTCTAATTTGCCCTTTATCTGCTATAGTTCTCTCTAATATCCTACTTAATGAATCCGTAGTGAAGAAGCTAAGCATTAAGCTTTTAGTAATTGCACAATCTAGTGGAGTTACTTTGAACCCTTTCATCAAAAAGTTATGTGATCGTTTATCGCAGATGGCCATTTCTATTGCATTTTCGTTCCCTTTCTATGTCACATTCTCGCTCCTATCAAGAGCAGCGACCGCTTACTCTGTAAATTGTGCTTATTTAAGAAAAGAGTTTGATTCGTCAAAATTCTTCGCAGTCATAGTTAAGATTTGGAGACGTCTTGTTTGGACATATCTATGGGTTTGTATGGCTATTGTTGGCTGTGTGTTCTTGTTTCTTGTTCTCGTTGTTGCTATCTGCAACATTTTTTCTCTACTAGGCCTTCCATCTCAACAAATTATCTATCCTTTGGTGGTAGTAGGATTGATATTTGCAGTGATCTTTGCCAATGCTATAATTATATGCAATCTTGCCATTATAGTCTCTATTTTGGAGGAGAAATCAGGACCCAAGGCGTTATTTAGGTCGGGAATCCTTATTCAGGGACAGGTTCAAGTTGGTCTTCTGTTATTTTTTATGTCAACGATCGGAATGGCTTTTCTAGAGGGTTTGTATGAGCATAGAGTGAACACTGTGAGCTATGGAGATGGGTCTTCAAGGTTATGGGAAGGGCCACTTTTGGTGTTTATGTATTCGTTTGTGGTTCTTATTGATTATATGATGAGTGTTGTTTTCTACTTCACTTGTATGTCATCAAAAAATATGGAAGCATCGGAAGAGGAAGAGGAGGATCAAAATTTTATACAAGCTGTCATTCCTACATCTAGATGAGTGGGTATGCGATACTGTCTTGATGTAATCTTCCTATCTCAGATTAATTCTGCTGGATAGTCATAATATCGAGATAACCGGAGTTATAGCAAGTTGAAAAGAAGTGGTATTCTCATCCTATTGTTAGGTTAATCTTCGATGGGATCACACAGTGCTTCTGCTTAGGGTTTCTGACAAGCCTGCCGGGTTGAAAGGAGTATACGAAAACCGTGTATTAGCTTCCAGGCTGAAATCATTCTCGTTGCACTAAAGGAATGTTTGGATAAAAGTTTTCCAGCATGTCAGTTGTTAGATTAGGCTATGCCCATATATGTTATCGTTCATAATTTAATTATTTAGAGTTGCTTCAAATTGTATAAGGCATGTTCCCCTCTATCTACATCCTTTAGAAGAAAACCCTCAAACTTCAATCTTTTTGAGAATAAGATATCAAGTTGGCGGGTGCGAGCATTTTGATTCCGATCTCAACCGTTAAAAAAATTGCAGCCTTGCAGGTATGTTGTTACTTACAGGGTTTTCAGTTCATATGCAATAATAGGTGTATGTTGTTTCGACGCATGATTAATTTTTCTATCTTAATGTGATTTAGTATCGAATTGGCTACGTAGAATGTTATATGTCGGATCACATTTCTTTTTAAATACCACGTCAATTTACCACTCAACTCTCATTTACAGAATCGAAACAGGCTTAGGCCCACTAGAATGAGTCATATCTTGAGACGAATATATAGACATGAATGACCACTGCATTCTCATGAGGCGTTAGAGCGCTTCTGCTTTAGCACTAACATCTGCAGTTTCATTTGTTTTCCTTGATACATAATAATAAATAAACTAGTAGTATGTTGTTTGAGCAAATTGTAGCCCTATTAACTTCATCCAGATTAGCCCAAGCTCCTCCGATTTCTTTTGCTTGGGAAAACAGCAGCAAAAGGCGAGAGCACCATAGAGTCACACGAGTGTTCGAGTTAGAGATTAGAGGAGTCTCTTGAAACTTTGTTATCCACAATGAGCCAGTGAGAAAAAACTTAGTACAACAAGTTGGTACCATCCTCCCATATCAACAGACAACAGACATGGCAGCCAATGCATGACTCACTACTCTCTTACCATTTTCTTCTTTGTCTGTTTCTTACTTTTTTATTCCTTTCCTTTTTATTCTTAGGCCCCATTGCCATTTGACGATTTTCTTTTAGGATAATTTTAGATGTAGCTGGTAAGTTTTGCACTTCATTTACATTTGATATTCTAATTCCCGTTTTACGCCAACAGTTGATAGCTCAGTCAGTAGTGCATGTACTCCTAAACCCTAGAAGTCCCAAGTTGATTCTCAACGGAGGTGAAATCGATGGTTTATTGAACTTTGGTTATTCACATCTTATTGTAATGACTATCGTAGTCAATCTCCGGAAGAAAAAAACATCCAGTTTTACATAGAAGAAATGTTACCAAATTTTTCTTAGAATCAAATTTCTGCAAGGATATCTGTAACTATAAACAAAAGAGTATAAAATATACTAATCCAGATTTCTCTATAAAGGTACGACTTTCCAATACGATCAACTACCAATAAATAACAAATATATGGAGTTGTCAACTCAAAAGCACACCCAAGAAAATCATTAATTGATGATAAGAAATAAACAAATCTTACATATACTAATGAACATTTAAGGGCCAAGTGTGCAAAGGACTTTTGATAAAATCATTGACTTGATGATCACATGTGTAAAAGACGGTCTTGATTAAAGTCAAATTTTCAAAAAAACTTAAGTCTTTTAATGCAAGTGAGTTATTAAATCAAGAATTTTGTCACTGTAACACTCTCCTTATTTCTAATATACGAAGAAAGGGGATTTGGCTTGAAATATTTAAGGGAAAGGAGAAAAGAAGAAGCGTCCATCTATCACGTCTGACTTTACGAGTGAGACGAGTGAGGTAGGGTTTGGGTTTTCTAATTTCTAAGTAAAGCAACTGGTAGCATCTAGACTCATTGATAGCCTTTCTCCAAATGAGGTTTGTTCATCTTTCACTCTCTAACTTTAATCTCTTGGACTCGACAATGAAACTCTCTCACTTCTTAGCCAATAGTTTGAATCTGAAATTTGATATAAATCTAAAATCAATTCAAATGAGTCATTCAAATTAGTTAGGGCATCACAAATTAGACTAAAATAAACTACTAGTATGTAAGAGTTGTAGTGATAAGAGGGACTTTAGACAGTTCAACAAAAAAAAAAAAGAGGGACTTTAGATATGGTGTCGGTAGCAACCTAACTATTATGCTAGTTTCAAGATGGTGGAATGTTTATGTCAACCTTTTTCTATTCTACCTCTCGTGATAAAGATTCTTGAATAGTAATTAAAGATTTTGAATGGCGAAAAACTCATTTATGTACGGATCTTATTATATTAATGAGTTAATTCCTATATGGCCCCCTACTTTGTGACCAGCTTCCTTTATGGCCCCCTTTTTTTCGTAAATTCAAATATGGCCCCCTATTTTCATGGAAATGTCCTAACTACCCTTCCTTTAAATCTTTTTTCAAAATAAAATAAAAAAAAGAAACATAATTCCACCTCACTTCCCTCTCCACCACTTATCTCTCTCCACCCCACCTCTCTTCCCAAATCATCTTTCCCAAAATTTTTTTTTTTTTAGGTTGAAGGTCGCCGGCCGGAAAATTTTCCGGCCGGCGACCTTCATCGGAGAAGATAGAGTGAGGTGGAGAGAGAGAGAGGTGAGTTGGAGAGAGAGAGGTGAGTTGGAGAGAGAGAGAGGTGAGTTGGAGAGAGAGAGGTGAGTTGGAGAGAGAGAAAGATGATTTGGGAAGAGAGGTGAGGTGGAGAGAGATAAGTGGTGGAGAGGAAAGTGAGGTGGAATTATGTTTGTTTTTTTTATTTTATTTTCAAAAAAATTTAAAGGAAGGGTAGTTAGGACATTTCCATGAAAATAGGGGGTCATATTTGAATTTACGAAAAAAAAGGGGCCATAAAGGAAGCTGGTCACAAAGTAGGGGCCCATATAGGAATTAACTCTATATTAATTTAGATATGTTATGACAATGATTTAAGACCAAATAAGTAAATTGCCCCCGCTTTTATCGATCTTTTTAGTTTTCGTTGTCTTACTTTTTCAGTCGAAATCTTGAATTTTATATAGTAAGTTTCTATTCTTAGAAATTTAAAATTAACAAAAATCTCAACGTCTTTCTAAATATAAAAGTTAAAAAGCAAATTAGAGAGGAAGTTCAGTTGAGGGACTTTGAGTTTGCTCTCCATAAGTATAAGAGAAGATCGAATGTTAGAGCACCTAAAATATACTTAGCAGAATTGATTACTGTGATCATAATATTAGATCGAAAACCAATGAGAGCTATAACGAAATCAATGAGAACACCCATGTACCTTCTAATCAATGTATATATATATGGTGTATAAAGAGGATGGTATACCAAACTATTTGGTAATGAAACAACTTTGAATTTAGGGTACCCACCTAAGAAGGTTTCTTTGAAAAGAAGACAAATATGAATGAGTAAGATCATCTCTCATGTATGATTTTCAATTTTTCTATTATTTTCTTGCAAGCTAAGCATCACCAAACATAGAATAATAGAAGGTGTGATTTTGACTTGTCCAGTAATCCAACTAATCAAATTATTATTATTCTAATGAAATGAAACCAATGTGACAAACTAACAACACTATTAAAGAATCTTTAAAATAGTTTCAATGATCACATAACAATATTTAAGAAACCCTAACTATTTGAATTACTTTTACTAACCAAAATCCAAACAACTTCATCTTCTCTTTAAAAAAAACCTAATTTTATGTTAGTTTATTAGTTGTTTGCCTATGTTATGTACCACACTCTAGTCCACACCTAGGCGGGTAAAATTCCGACATGACCATGATTTAAAAAGATATCTCTGTCTAAATCCTGTCCGTTTATAGAAATTCAATGACTTAGGTGTCGAGCAGAGCATCGTCGTTGTTTAACTAATTCACCCTCTCAAATTCACCAAATCATCTTAATAGCATCTCAAATGCAAGTCTCAAATTGAAAAACTCAAGTCAACAGTTGGTAGCCCAAGTGGTTCCAAGGTGTTGACATAAACTCCAGAAAGCCCTGGAGGTCCCAGGTTCGAATCACCAGAGAAGGTGGAATCTTTGGTTATTTGAATTGGGATTATTAGGGTGTAAATAATGTTGTTGGGCTTTAGGCCATGTCTTGTTGGGCTATAGGCCCGGTTCTGTTAGTGTGTTTGAGTGGGCAGTTATCGAGCTTATCACATCTATGATGTATCAAGTGCCAAATGTAACGACATACGTAGATCGTAGTCGATTTCCAAAAAAAAAAAAATTGAAAAACTCAAAATGCCACCTATGATTTTTTAAGTTTCTTGCAAAACACTATCTCTAGTGCAAGACTAAATTGGATCTTAAGATGATGTTGTAGTATTTAATATTGAGATCTCTTGAGAAGAAAATTAATATTTGAGATTTTTTTTAGGATCTCAATGATTTACTCAATATCAAAGCAAAACTATCTGTGTAGAGAAATTCAATTGAGACTTGACACGTAAGACAATTTGATTTTTTTTTTTTTGAGTTTTGCATTAGAAATCTCTAAGGTAGTACTTGTATGTGAGGAGAGAGAGAGAAAGAGTTGAAATACTTCTTTACTTTTTCTTATTTAACAATCTCATAAGCTCTATCATATATACATAGACTCTTCAAATCTTTCTCTCACTACTTTCATACATATAAATATTCTTCAAACTTCTCTCTCCCTCTCTGAAATCTTCATCTCTCACCACCACAACAAAAAATGGAAGTAAACCCATCAATTCCAATGGAGAAAGCAAGCAAGATCATAAGAAGATCAATTCATATATACCTAAAAAACTACCATTACTTCTCCTCAACTACATCTCTAATCATCTTCCCTGTCTCCATTGCTATTCTTCTCTCTCAAGCTATCATTCCTTCATCTTCACATCTCCTCCCAACTATCTATACTCATTTTCAATCCGTTTTTGACGCTTTGGGTTTCCCCGAATCGTCGATGTTTTTCTCAATTCTCTATATTAAACTCTCTCAAACAATTTGTTCTATTATATTCACCCTTCCATTTACTCTGTCCTTTCTCCTTCTCGCGAAATCGTCGATAATTAAAGCTCTTCATTACCAAAATCCATCTCTTCCACCTTCAATCTCTTCTGTTTTTCGTCTTTCTCACCCTCTCTTACTTACCCATCTCTGTAATTCATTCATAATTCTTGCAGCAAATGCATCTGCATTAACATTGCTCTCTTTCATCTTCACTTCCATGGGGTTTTTCGGTTTTTCATCCCCCAACTTTCTTCTCTTCTTCCCATCAATTGGAGTTGTTCTTTACTCAATTATGTTAGCAAACACTATAGTTACTTGCAACTTAGCTTTGATTGTCTCTGGAATGGATAATTGTAGTGGGTTTTCAGCCATTATTAAAGCTTATGTTCTAATCCAAGGAAGGAATTCTACTGCTCTTTTGTTGGCTCTTCCTTTCAATTTAGCAATGGCTTCTGTTGAAGCTCTGTTTCATTACAGAGTGGTTCAACTTTCTCTTCTTTCAGATAGATTCAGTTCTTTAATGGCTTTAGAAGGTTTGGTAATTGCTTTCTTGTATTCTATCCTTATTGTTCTTGACACTATTACTACCTGTGAGTTCTTCAAAAGTTGTGAGTCGAATATTCGATTGAATATCGAAGATAAATACTACCACCTCCTCCATCTTTTACCTGAAAAAAACTATGAATTTTTCGAAAGCTCGAAGAATTTAGATCAACTCCCATGAAATCTTTTCGGATTGAGAAACAAACAATGTGTAATCAAAACTTGTATAAACAGTCAAGATGAAGAGAAATAAAGGTAGGGTTCTCGAATTCGAAAAAAGATTAATCAACTCAAAGAAGTGCTTTAAATGTGGATGGTGGAAAGTTCATTTGGCCTAGTTGTTATTGAATCAATCTTTTTTTTCATCTTTCTTGTAAATTGATAGCTTTTAAGGGGCAATTTGCTAGAGATGGGGAAGAAAAAGGAGTATAATGTAGTTGAGTACCATTATTTGAGGTTAGGTTAAATATGGAAGAATAATTATCATTGTGTCAATCAATTTTGTGACAGAGAAAAACAGGGGACATTTAGGTATAATGGCAAATCCTATTTTATCACCTAGTATCCATACCAAATCCAATAGAAGTGTATAACATGAAAGATGAGACACTGTTAGGTCCCAATCAAGATTGAGAGCTACGAGTTATTGCGGAGAAGCGCTTCTTTTACTTACTGAGTAAGAGTTACTTACAGAAATTGCAACTGTAGACCATAGATTCAAATCATTCTAATTTGATATGAGATGATTAATAATAAATGAAGAGTGATAACTTATCACGTCACTATGTGAGTGTAGCACTTCTCTTAACGGATATCTGTTAGAGGGTCAACTCCACTCGGTCACAACCGAGTGGGTCGGTCTCCATTACTAGTCCTAATCCTAATTCTATTAGGATTACACAAGATAAGGATTGAATATATTTAGATAAAGATAGAGTTTAGTGTTTAGATTTTATGAGACTCCTAAGTTGTAAACCTATAAATATGTATCTCCATAGGCAATGTAATTATCAAGTTGTAAGTTAATAACAAAAGGTTTTCACCTATCTCTCTCCCACTCGATCATCATCATCATCACTCGGTTTCCATCCGAGTTACCATTACAACAATCACTCGGGACATCAACCGAGTTTTTCATCATCAAATCTCGGCCTTTACCGAGAACCACACTTCACACTCTCGGTCATAACCGAGAGGTGCTGTGATTACTCTCGGCTATACCGAGAGCACAACGATCCCACTCGGTTTCACCGAAGTGCTAAGCTTATCTCTCTCGGCTTCATCACATCCGTCTTCCTCGAGTTTCATCGAGTTGATTACTTCAAGGTTTAATCCTTTTCACATGGTATCAGAGCCAATTTTTTTTTGAATCATGACTACTCCCGAAGCTTCCGAAACTTCTCAAGTTCATGCTACCACTAATAGTGGGCCGTTTGATGTTCACCACTCGGATTCTCCCACTACTATTCTCATCACACCGCTTTTAACCGGTGATAACTATTCCTCATGGTCACGAGGAATGTCAAAAGCCTTACGAGCTAAAGGCAAACTAGGTTTTGTTGATGGAAGCATCGATAAACCCACCGATCCTAACGAACTAGAACAATGGGGACGATGTAACGACCTTGTTTCTAGTTGGCTTATTAATTCGGTCGATCCACCTCTCCGATCATCCATATTATATGATGAGACGGCTTTTGATATATGGCATAATCTCTATGACCGTTTTCATCAATGGAATGCTCCTAAGATTTTCCAACTTAAGAGAGCAATTTCTTGTCTTAAGCAAGACAATTTCGATGTTTCCACATACTTTACCAAACTCAAGGCTCTTCAAGATGAACTCAACTCTTTGTTAATTACCGAGCCTTGTACATGTGGTCATGGTCGCTCCTTAATTGAACGAACAAATCAAGATAGAGCTATGGAATTTCTCCAAGGTCTTAATGACCGATTCTCCTCAATTCGGAGTCAAATTTTGTTGATTGAACCATTCCCTTCTATTCTTCGAATTCATTCTCTTATTAAACAAGAAGAGGTTCAACAAAACATTGTTTCTCCCATGAATATAGATAACAATGCTGCTGCCCTAGCCGTTGGGTCCAATGAATACAATCAAAATCGGTTTTATGGTTCCGATAAACAACGATCCAAGCGACAACGACCGTTTTGTGATAATTGTAAACTCCATGGCCATGATGTTTCTACATGCTTTAAACTCCATGGTTATCCACCAAACTACGGTCAACGTGGAAGACCACGCTCTCGGCAAGAACCGGCCGCCAACTCGGTCAAGAACCAATCCGGATCGGGGGTGCCTTCAGCAACTACTCTCACACCGGAGCAATACCAATCCATAATTGCCTTATTGGAACAAAACAAGCAGCCCACATCTTCTCACGGTACCACTAAAGACCCTCACGTCAATCTTACAGGTAAGTACTATTCTTTTTTTCACCCTCCTTGGGTTATTGATTCCGGCGCCGCTAAACACATATGTTCGGCTTTATCTCGTTTTTCTTCCTATTCTCTTGCTCCTCTGGATTTATTTGTTAGATTACCCGATGGATCAAGAGTTAAGGTTCACCATATTGGTTCGGTCTATTTTTCCAATATATTTTATTTACAAGATGTGCTTCATATTCTATCTTTTCAATTTAATCTCATATCTATATCTCAAATTTCTAAATCTCTTCGTTGTACCGTCTTATTTGACAATGACTTATGTCTTTTTCAGGACCGAACAACGAAGATGGAGATTGGGCATGGTAGTCTTCATGACGACCTTTACTTCCTTCACACAGAGCGTCTAATTTTTTCCGTTTCCAATTTAGTTCGAGATAAATCTAGTCATGAGTCTTTTTCTTTATGGCATTGTCGTTTAGGCCATCCATCTTTTTCTCGTTTTCAGTTTTTTAATTATAGACTTCCATGTATGAATTTTAAATTCTTATCAAATAAAGTTCCGTGCGATATATGTCCGCTTTCTAAGCAATGTCGCTTGCCTTTTCCTACTAGCACTACTTCTTCCACTCATATATTTGAGTTAGTCCATGCCGATTTATGGGGTCCTTTTCTGGTTCCCTCCACCTCCGGGTGTCGTTATTTTTTGACCCTTGTTGACGATTTTTCTCGTTGTACTTGGATATTTCTTATGAGTTCAAAATCGGATTCTACTATGCTAATTAGGAATTTTTCTAATTATGTTCATACACAATTTAATTGTGTGATAAAAACAATTAGATCGGACAATGGTTCCGAGTTCATGAATCATTCTCTCCAAAGTTGGTTTCTTGAAAAAGGGATTACCCACCAACGTAGTTGCACTTATACTCCTCAACAAAACGGTGTTGTTGAGCGAAAACATCGCCACATTCTTGAAGTCGCTAGATCTTTACGACTTCAAGCTCACCTCCCTCTTTCCTTTTGGGGAGAATGCGTTTTAACCGCCGTCTATCTCATAAATAAATAAAACACACCAATTTTTGATGGGAAATCTCCTCATGAAATTCTCATGGGTGCTCCTCCGAATCTTTCACACTTACGTGTATTCGGATGCTTTTGCTATGCCCGTATCCCTTTGGTAAAAACCAAGATGGACGCCCGGTCCTCCGCCGGCATCTTTCTTGGCTATCCAAGTGGACAGAAGGGTTACCGTATCTACGATATCTCTACTCAACGTATTTTTATTTCGCGAGATGTGTCGTTCTTCGAGAACCGCTTTCCGATGGCCTCTCCGCCTCCGGCACAACCTCCTCTCACCAATCCTTCCCCGTCCCTCTCTATCGATGACGACGGTACTTTTAATTTCCCGGTGATTAACGAGTCTCCTCCCAACTCACTGTTCGATAGCAGCAGGTTCACCGATGAACCTGCTGTTCCTGTCGTCCCTGTTACCGACTCTGTTTTAGGGGTGCCTCCAGACACCCCTGCTGACCCGCCTTCGGAAGCCCAGCTTCTTGATTCACCTTCGGGGGTGCCGACAGAAGATTCTGACGGACTCCCCAGTTCAGGGGTGCCGTCAGAACCTCCTGTCATCCATCCCAGCTCGGTCCCTTCGCTGTCGCTGCCCGCGACCGACGTTCCCGCTTCCGACTCTTCCGTCGTTGATTCCGGCAGACCGGTTCGGTCTCGTCATCCACCTAGTCACCTCAAAGACTATGTTTGCTTCAACACCACTACCGTCAAGTACCCACTTGAAAACTACTTTTCCATCAACTCCTTTTCCACTTCTCATCAGCAATTTCTTTCTTCGGTCTTGTCATCAACCGAACCCACTTCTTTCACCCAGGCAATGAAGTCTTCTCATTGGAAGGATGCGATGGCCAAGGAAATTTCTGCCTTGGAAGAAAACAAAACATGGACTCTTACTAACTTACCACCCGGCAAGAAGCCTATCGGTTGTAAATGGGTGTATAAAATAAAATTCAAGTCCGATGGCTCCATAGAGCGCTATAAAGCTCGCTTAGTGGCTAAAGGCTACACCCAAATAGAAGGGTTAGATTACAATGACACTTTTGCTCCGGTTGCTAAACTAGTAACCGTTCGAGTTCTTCTTTCTCTCGCCGCCATTAAAGGCTGGTCTCTCCATCAGTTGGATGTTAATAATGCCTTCCTCCAAGGCGACCTACATGAGGAGGTTTACATGAAACTTCCGCCCGGATTTTCGCCTCAGGGGAGTCTAAAGTATGCCGCCTTCATAAATCTCTTTATGGTCTCAAACAGGCCTCCCGTCAGTGGTTTTCAAAATTTTCCTCTGTTCTAATCGAACGTGGTTTCTCTCAATCTAAGAGCGACTATTCGCTTTTTACTTTTCGTTCCCACTCCACTCAGATTTATGTTCTAGTCTATGTGGATGATATCATTATCACAGGAAATAATGATCATGCTATTTCCCAGTTAAAATCATTCCTAAATAATGCTTTCTCACTAAAAGATTTAGGACGTCTCCAGTACTTTCTTGGTATTGAAGTATCTCGTTCTTCACAAGGCATTTTTCTATGTCAACGAAAATATGCACTTAACATTCTAAAAGATTCTGGACTGACCGCTGCACGTCCTTCGGAGTTTCCTATGGAACAAAAACTCCGTCTTCGTCCCACTGACGGTACACCATTGGCTGATCCGTCAGTTTACCGTCGCCTTATTGGCCGACTTCTCTATTTAACAGTTACACGGCCAGATATCACCTTTGCTGTGAATAACCTTAGTCAATTCATGCAAACACCTAGTCAGGTACACCTAGACGCCGCTCATCGCGTACTACGATACTTGAAAGGTACCCTTGCTAAAGGAGTATTTTTATCCACAAACTGCTCCCTCCATATTACAGGTTACTGTGATTCAGACTGTGCTGGTTGTCCTTCGACCCGTAGATCAACTACAGGATATTTTACAATGTTAGGATCTAGCCCACTTTCATGGAAATCAAAGAAGCAACCCACCGTTGCCAAATCTTCGGCAGAAGCAGAATATCGAGCTTTAGCCATCCTCACATGCGAATTACAATGGCTCAAGTATTTATTACTTGATTTTGGAATCGATCACTCAGATCCGATGACAGTTTACTGCGACAACAAAGTCGCTCTCCACATTGCTGATAATCCCGTCTTTCACGAACGTACAAAACACATTGAGATAGATTGCCACATCATTCGTGAGAAGATCAAAGATAACGTCATTGCCACGCGCTTTACAAGTTCAGATAATCAGCTAGCAGATATCTTCACCAAATCACTCGGGGCAGAACCGTTCAAAAACATTATTGGCAAGTTAGACGTTACTTCCATTCCCGCTCTAACTTGAAGGGGAGTGTTAGAGGGTCAACTCCACTCGGTCACAACCGAGTGGGTCGGTCTCCATTACTAGTCCTAATCCTAATAGAATTAGGATTACACAAGATATGGATTGAATATATTTAGATAAAGAGAGAGTTTAGTGTTTAGATTTTATGAGACTCCTAAGTTGTAAACCTATAAATATGTATCACCATAGGCAATGTAATTATCAAGTTGTAAGTTAATAACAAAAGGTTTTCACCTATTTCTCTCCCACTCGATCATCATCATCATCACTCGGTTTCCATCCGAGTTACCATTACAACAATCACTCGGGACATCAACCGAGTTCTTCATCATCAAATCTCGGCCTTTACCGAGAACCGCACTTCACACTCTCGGTCATAACCGAGAGATGCTGTGATTACTCTCGGCTATACCGAGAGCACAACGATCCCACTCGGTTTCACCGAAGTGCTAAGCTTATTCCTCTCGGCTTCATCACATCCGTCTTCCTCGAGTTTCATCGAGTTGATTACTTCAAGGTTTAATCCTTTTCACAATATCCAAAGAGCAAGATAAGCAAGAATGAGTTTAACATGTTAATACAAGACTCTTGCATTTAGTTACTACACTCTATGAGATGCACATAAGAAAGTGAAAAAATAAGCTAAATATTTTATGATAGAAAATAATTTTGACCAAGTTCTCCAAAAGCCAATAGACTTTTGACTCCTTAGTTTATCTAATAGACAGTTCAACCTCTATTCTAACTATTCTGCACTTTCATCCAAAAAAAAAAAAAAAACTATTCTGCAAATGGGGCTTTAGTCAGCGGTTTTTCATCCTCTCTTAAGTCCGTGAGGTATTTCGCTGGGGTCTTGGTAGATATAGTTTGTTGTCAAATTAGCTTGATGGGTTCTTAGACCCGTCATGATGGTGTTTGAGGGTATGGTATTTAAAGGTCCAATTGTCTGAGTATCAATTATGAAGGTGTATGTGTTCATTTTATCTCATGAGGTAATCAATGCTACGTGATGAATTATTTAGTATTTTGTAAAAAAAATGCCAGCAGCTAAAAGCAAAAAATTGTTGTTAGCACGCAGTGGATGAAATTGACTAAGGTCAATCTCGTTTGACCCCAAACATCTATTGACACGTGGGCATGGTCGACCCGTCTGAAACCAAAGCAAGGCTTCGAACTCGGACCAGTTCGAGAGATTTTAGACTGGACTAGTCCCCGAGATTAGGGTTCCCGAGAGTATTTTTCATAGTGGTTTTGAGTCAATGTTCTTTTTCTCTCTAACTCCCCATCATAGATCAAGATTGGTGTGGAATTAAAGCTCTTCCCATGATATTTTTACTATCTTACTCTCTAAAACAAGAGCCTTTATCTCTCTAACTTCTTAGTTCTTATTGTAGATCGATGATGATGGATTTAGAAACAAAACCGTTTCCATAATAACGTTATGATGATAATGATGATGATACGAAGAAGGAGGAAAAGAGACCAAAAAGAAGAAGAAGAAGAAGAAGAAGAAGAAGAAGAAGAAGAAGAAGAAGAAGAAGAAGAAGAAGAAGAAGAAGAAGAAGAAGAAGAAAGCAAAAGATGGGTGCAGATTAGGTGCCTCCCCAGTAGACACCCAGTCCGTACTGGGTATTATCAGACAAAACTGTAATTCCGCCAGTGCCTTTAGCCGCTGCCAAAAAAATCTAACTCTTCCAATTTTGAGGGTCAAATGGTCTATCTGACAAAAATCGGGGACAAAAAGATGATTTAGTTAAAAATTCGAGCTATTCAAAAATAGTGCATCCATCGTCTTGTTCATTTTTTGACTCCCCTCTATTATTTCACTTCATCTTCTTCGGCGTTCTGACGGAGAGACGAGTTCCAGCCCTAATTCCTCACTTTACAGGTTAAAGGTTATTCTCTCTCTCTCTATGGCATTTCCTCTTCCACTGGTTTAGCGTCCTAGGGTTTACTTTACCATAAAACCCTAACACCCATTCAGCTACGCATCTAATCAGTAACCTAGGGTATTTACTCTCTCTCTCATATGACTTTGATTTCAATTTAATTCCAGCTGAGTTTCTTGTCTTCATATTTAAGTTATATTTCGTATGGGTTTTTTAATTTGTTATATAAATGTTTAATTTTATAATTCAACACACATTGTTTCTATACAAAGTGGTTTGAACTGATATTTTACTAGTTAATTGTTCGAGGATAATCGAAATGATTCTTGTTAGAAAGTTTTAAACAATTATAGATTGAAAGAAATTTTGGTTATAATCAAAGACAACTGTACTTGCAAAATGAGATTGTACAATCTTGTAGATACATGAATAAAATTTGTCCTGTCGACGAACACAGGGAAGTCTAAGATCCAGACGAAAAGTATCCATTATACGAGATGATATTTAATAGGTTCTGTTCAATAAACCCACAAATCGATTATGGAACAATGTTGCATTCTAAATAGTGAGTTTTATGGCTGAGCTATGTTCATAGATATGATACTAGTAGATGGTTATGGGTGGAAGTTAAACTAAGAAGTGAGAGGAGAGGTACAGGGCTTGATCGATTGTGATGGTACCACATCGGTTGCGAGAGTGTCTAGTGTCTGGAGCCTAGGCTATAGGTGTATGCTCAAGCTTGGTAAGCGACGGTGCCTTTTGGGTGGCCTTGTGGAGCAAAACCCTGTACCTGTCAGGCTTGAGCCTAGGTGTCTAAATTGGGACAATATCAATAACTACTAAGGCTTGGGGCTTCACAGTGGATGTTAGTTTTCCATTACTGACAGATAAGATTATGTGAAATTGAAGTGGATCGGGGAATGGGTGGAAAAGTTCGAGGATTGTGAAGGAGTTGAAGAAAGTAGTCAATTCAATTTAATTTAGAAACATAGGATGTAATTAGAGAAGTTTCAGGGAAGGACCGTGATTTACAAATGAGAACTGATGGCTAAGATTTATAGATACAACTTCTGTCATGGCATTAAAACCATTCTAGTTGATTATATAGATTGAATCTTGTAGAATAGAACTATTATGTTGGCTTAATGGGACAATGTAATCAATTTCACGTCTAAGAGGCTTATATGTTATCGTATCAAGGTTGCTCTTTTTCGAAAAAGAAGAAAAAGATGAGCTAGTCACAGAGAATGTGGGTAGTTTTTGCAATAGCATGTTATATGATTTTTTGAATGTGTCACAACATTGCGGTTCTGATTGTGAATTTAAGGGTTTTATTACCTATTTGCTAACCTCACTCAATACCAGAAGAATATCGCATTGAGAAAGTATATTTAACGGTACTAACACTTTGATGTTTTAAATTGTCTTTCAGGTATACTGGTCTCACTCAGAGATGAATATTATGAATAATTTTGCAACAACTTTATGCAGACGAGTGAATCTGAAGGACCTCGTTACAAATGTACCCATCTACATTGGTCTTTCTGGTATAACCATGGAACATATACTCAATAATAACTGTGAATTGTTGTATGTTGTGGTGCTTCTAGGCTAATGTTACTGCTTACTCGAATTTTGGTGTTGTAGAAGGAACGGCAACAAGTTTGCTGGCCAGGCGTTGGGCTACAAAGAAGACAGCAGGATCCACAAAGAATGGCAGAGACTCAAACCCAAAAAATTTGGGGGTCAAGAAATTTGGTGGGGAGGTAGGTTGATCATCCTATGTCCTATGGATATAATTTTACTTTATAAGCAAATTCGAGGTTTCTTAGAGCTCATTAAAAACGAAAATATGGCTACAAATGTTTCAACTTGATAAAAACATAACTCAACAGTCATTTGTAAGTGAGCTTACTTATGGCCGTGAAAAATGAACACCCATAGGCACGTAAGTAGTTTACCAATATAAAAGAGTTTCTTTCACACGTGCCACAAAATACAATTTCCTTCGATTTGCTCGTATTACTTAGTTTGTCGACTGATGTTTATGTTAAACTGTTACATTGATGATATATGGTTGCCTTGCGCAGAGAGTGATTCCTGGAAACATCATAGTACGTCAACGAGGCACCCGTTTCCATCCAGGAAACTACGTTGGAATAGGGAAAGATCACACCTTGTTTGCTCTAAAAGAAGGTAACGTAAAGTTTGAGCGTCATAAACTAAGTGGTCGTAAGTGGGTACACGTCGAACCCAAAGAAGGTCATGTGCTTCACCCTGTCTACGCCAACAAGGCGGCTGCTGAAGTACTAGAGACAGCTGCTTAAACATTTGACACAATTCAAAGTCTTTCGGGATGAGACGAGCTTCAATTTTACTAGATGATTCTAAGAGCCTTTTTCAAATTGATCTAGATTTGTTAGTTTGTATCTGAAAATAATTATGCTACAAGTAGTTAAGAAGAGGAGAAAACTCCTGTTAATACAGTTGAAATTTTCAGTTTTTAATGACAGAATTGTTTGACAGACCTCTGTCAGGGGTTCTGAGCTAGCGATCGCAAAAGTCAACAGCCCTCCGCTGGAGTTGCCCAGCACTGTGTGGCTGACTTCCACGTCAGAGGCTTGGAACGACCCCTAAAGTGGTCGAGCAATTGTGTGGTTGACGTCCACTTGGATAGTTAAAGCGTCAATTCATCTCCAAAAATTTTAAGTCCGGATAGTCCAAGCGATAACCCGACAACTAAATTAAACGCAAGCCCATATAGCCCAAGCAATAACGCGGCAACTAAATTAAACGTAAGCTCAGATAGCCTAAGTGATAACCCTTCGATGCTCTTGTTTAGGGTGAAATTGTTGCTTTTATAGGCTCGTTGTTTTTAGACGGCTGAGACGAGGTGGTGGTAAATCATCGGCTTTGATGCTTAAAGGATAAGTTTCCTTGTTTGCCTATATTTTGTATTTGATATTCCATGATCCAAATCAGAGCTATGATCAGAGCAAGCCTGGTTGCGTCTAGAGTTGGAGCATGGTTTAGGCGCCTAAGATACTCATATCGATCCTCTAGTTCTGGGCTTGAGTTACCGAGCTTTTTCAGGTTCAACTCCCTGATGACTTGAATACAAGTTGACCCTTTAATTTGTTGGTCTTTCTTTGACTTATTGACTTATTCAACTGACATGTTTCTAGTTATTTTTCATTAACTCCTCCTCCTCCAAATAATTTACTCTTGTTCAAAAATCTTTACCCAATCTACTTAATACAACCACCATCTCTCTTGACTTACCACCTAAACAGTTTGATGATGATGAGAATAAAGTCATCTCAGCTAGTTGTCATGGTCTTCTTGTCATTTTGCTTGAAGGTTATATTTGCATTTTCAACCCTTTAACCAAGAAAAAACAACTTATTCCATCTCCCTCCAAACGTTACTCGAATTATTCGAATTGGAGTTTTACATTAGCTTTTGGGTCAACTGCTTCCTCTCCGTATTACTATAACAACTACAAACTAGTTTGCTTGTATGGACTAAAGACGGGTTTGTGCTTCAAGGTTTTCAATCCAGAGAAACGGCGTTGGATAATATCCAAGAAGACTACTAGGATAAGCTATGATTATGGGTTGCATAAGCAATCCGTAGGTACATGGTCCAGTCATGTTTGCTTTCGAGGGGTTATATATTGGTTAACCGACAACGGAGTTATTATTGCATTCAATGGGGATAGGGATGAAAGCAAGATCATTCAAATACCAATGAGTGTATCTGAAATGGAGGTACAGGGAAATTTTGCACCACTGTGGACACGTCTTTTGCTTGCAGTAGTAGAAGATGAAATCAATCTTGTAGTCGTCACCCTAAAAGATGAGCTTTTTATTTGGGTACTCCACGATTATGAAAACAATAATTGGAAACTTAAGAGAAAAGATGTGGTAAAGAGGGAGGAATCGCAACCTGTGTTCCTTATCTTGTACTTCTCAACAAAAAGGAAAATGTGCCAGACTTCGAAGCATATTGGCAGGAACAGAACATCCGAACTCGTATTTCAGGACCTTTATGTAAGACAGATGTGCGACAAAGTTTTCCTTATATAAGCTCTCTAGTTGAGGTTCAGAGCAACAACCAAGGCGGACGACTGAAGCTTAATTCACTAGTTGTATGAATGAATGAAACAAGATATTTGAATTTTCATTTGCCTGTCATTTTGAAAATTTCCTCATTCATAAGGGCACAATCCTATAGTGATGCTTTGGGTTGTATCTTTTCATTTTTATATCTCATTTTCATATTATTTCTGTTCCATTATCATGGAAAATAAATTAGCCTTCCCAATCTTTTCAAATGCATGTTCGGTACTTTTTTTTTTGTTGAAAGGGAGGTTCTGTTCAATACTTCGTTATTGTTTCTAGATTAAATAGAATTTAAAAAAATATTCTAGTTGCACGAAAAAAACCTTTTAATATTTTGATTGTTTTGTGCTTCAAAAATATTTTGATATTAAAATTGTTAATAGTGATAACCACAACAATTAAGTAGGTTTTATAGAAAAAAGATGGACGAATGATATAAGATTCATTTGCAAAGTCATCAATCTTGACTAAGATGTTAATTTACATCAACTTTGTGAAATTCAATTTTTCGACTATTCTCAAGAGGATTGAAATTCAGCCAAAAAAAAGTTACATGTTCAGTTTCAAAGCCTTTTTTGTTTGAATTCCCATCCTTTTGAGCTTAGGTAACTGTAGTGGCCAAAAATCGTACTAGGCCCAATTCGTCCAAATGTCGCCTAGACCCAACCTACATCGAGTAAATGTCACTTGGGCCTAGCCCACTCGTCTACTGGTTGGACACTCTCCAACTAGGAATTCGACCCATTAGAAGCCTGAAGGCTCCAAGCCTATGTGAGCGTCCATCTAGACAAACAATAAACCATTAAAAAGCAACAATACTCCAAGCACGCCTTGGTCGCCCTCAACCGAGTCTGCCGGTTACCGAGTCAACCTCAACTCCGGAGACCTCGCCACGTATTCATTTGACGAAGTCCCTCTAAAACCCCACGTCGCCTTAAGTACCGTTAGGCGATCTCAGACTACGAAGAATCTAAAGTCGAGGCGGCGTAATCGTACGATCGAGTTACTCCAGACGACAGATCGACGGCCAAGAACGAGTCTCCCTTAGGGCTTGAGGTCACCCTCGACCCCAATTATCTCGGATCTGACAGACTCCACGAGTCCATCAGTTGCCTATAAATAGAAGGAGACTCAGACTCCAAAGGCATCGAATACCAGCTAGAAAACGACTGAACACTCTTCTCTCTCTCATCTTTAGTATCTTCAGTGCTCTAGACGACGTTAATCGACCTTCGAATTCCAGAAGACTTGAAGGATAATCTTCTAGAGGATCACTCTAGACGGCGATATTACATCTTCAAGCTCCATCACTCTCGAAGTCCTTCTCAAGTCCCTGTTACATCCCACTTCTTCCTTATCCAGAATCTCCGATCGAGACGACCTCTCGACCTGCTCCAGGAGATCAATCCGACCAACTATCCCGTAGAGTCGAAGCTCCGGTCACTCTACGAGTCTAGCCACCCTCCGACGATACAACACGGTGACACCCTCGGCATTCTATCATTTAAATACTTATTTTTATAGTTTGCTGACTTGACCGTCGGAGTGCCCTTGGCAAGACACCATCCCGGTGTCCCCAAGACTTCACGGTTTTACTTGTTTTTGTCTGTCTACAGGTCCAACCGGAACTTCGTCCGTCTCGAGGTCTAGAGCCCAAGTTGTCGGTGGCCCACCAATCGACGATATATTAATTGTGTGATTTTCTACCGTCCACAGTTTGGCGCCCACCGTGGGGCCCCTTCAACTAACATCTCAAACGACCTCATCAATGGAAGAAGGAATGGTAGCCTCACCAAACGATGTCTCGACCCAGATCGCCGAACTCACTGCTCAGATGAAAGAAACTGCCCAAAAATTTAAGGCCTTGGAGGAGGAGAATGCTCTGGTTCGAGCAGAAAATAAACTACTTCAAGAAAAAGTTACTGAACTCGCCATGGTGTATCCAACAGGACCTAGGTTTCGAACTCCAGTCAACCCGATGCAATCCTTGGTGACCCCTGAAGCAGGAAACTCCTATAGCCAACCAACCGTCCAGTCTGGCACCATTGGCGTCTCGATTTCGAATCTAGTGACTAATACTACGACTCCGACAACGACGTTATTACCATCTTTCCAAAGCTCAGCTCAAACCAATCAACAATCGCAGTCGATGACTGCCCCTCTTTTCTCATCCTCCTTTACCACTCCTACTTTACTACCTAATAGTGTACCCTTTAGTCTGTTGACTGATGGTCTGAACTCTGGCTTTGCAGGAACCCCCTTGGAGCAGGCGATGGCTAAAAAATTGGCGAAGATGGAGGCTCTGATCACTCGCATTCCAGGAGTCCCAACCCCCCTTAGAAAGAGTCTACCACAGAGTTATGCAGACTCCCCTTTCGTCGACGCCATCGCCTTAGTGGAGATGCCGAAGAAGTTTTCATTCCTAAGTATGAGAATGTATGATGGCACCTCAAATCCAGACAACCATATTGCATCCTACAAGCAAAGGATGTTCACTACAGCCATACCCAGGGACCTTAGAGAGGCTTGCATGGGCAAAAGCTTCGGGTCGAGCCTCATTGGTCCAGCTCTCCAGTGGTACACCAACCTGCCGAACAACTCCATCGCCTCATTTGCCCAACTGACAGACACGTTCGTTGAACAGTTCGCGAGTAGTAAAAAGTTAGAGAAGCTCTCTGGAGACCTTTACCGACTTAGCCAGAGGCGAGGTGAACCACTTAGAGATTATGTAGGGAGGTTCAACAAAGAGAAAGTCTCGATCCCCTATTGCAACCAAGAGACGGCAGTGGATGCGTTTCGAAAAGGGTTACTTCCAGACAGTGAACTCTACAAAGAACTCACCAAGTTCAACTGCACCACCATGGAGGATGTCCTTGCTCGAGCTTGGGTAGAGATCCGTTGGGAAGAAGACGAGTACCATCGAAGCAGACACTACCTTAGCGATGAGCGATCCCGAGAACGTCGCTTGAGACGAACAGATCGTAGGTCAGATGGTAGACACTTAGATCCCTACACTACCTCAAGGCGACCTCAATCCCGAGACGACAGAAAACCACTTGATCCACCAGGTCTAATTGCCGAATGGACCAGTTCGCATCAGAGTTCCAGACTACAACATGAACATCGAACCATCTGAGTAGTAGGGCAAGGTGGACAAACTACAACTCGAAGATGAACTCAACATTAATAAGAGTTAGGATGCAGCACATCTAAAGTTGTACCATTTCTGAACTCTAAAATGTTTTTATTACATTTCATCTTGAATAAACTTACTGACTTAAGCATCGGAGAGTCGGTGGCGAACTTTTTTTTAATTACATTTCATCTTGAATAAACTTACTGACTTAAGCATCGGAGAGTCGGTGGCTACGCCACCGACCAACCCTCTAGCTCGATTTTTTGCAGGTTAAAGCATCTTACCCAGACAAACAGACGTCTCGCCAGAGGTGTATCTCTAACCTTCTAAAATTCTACCTCAAAAGTTTACACTGTCTTAAAAACTCTACTGAGTAACTTTTGTACTGGAGGGTCGATGGTTCCACCATCAACCTCCCATCTTACCCAATCGCAGAGCGACTAAACACGACCGGGGGACAAACATGGCTGGAAAACAACACCTCCATCATCCACCAACTTTAGTCGACTCTAGAGACAACAGTCTGGAAAAGTTGATTCAACTTATAGGCTAAAGGGCACGAAACATTCTACACCTACAATCTGGGGCAAAAAACATCAAATAACCCCTTGGGAGCACGACCTAGCTGGAACCAGACCTGAATCTTGCACTATCCTGGACTCCACACAAGGTTAATCGATATTCATCTCGACTCCCATACTGATAATAGGAAGTATTGAATGTCTTCACCCATTATTTCTATCATTCTTTGTTGATAGAAAATTACTAATTTGTGCGCCGGAGGGCTGGTGGTGTTGCCGTCGACCTTCGCTTTTGTGTGTGCAGCTCGGTCAAAGCTCGTGGACAAACAGGAGAAACACAACCTTCACCCATCCACCGAAGCTAGCCAGCAAATAATCAACCTAAGTCCAGAAAATAATGTTCTGCACTTAGGCTGGGGGGGACAAATGGTGCCTAAAATGCGAGCTCGAATTCCCTCAAAGCTAAATGGAGACTAGAGCTATCAACCTTAAAACTTCAGACGAAGAACATAAGACTTCAACGAAAAACAAAAAAATTTCTAGAAGCTTACTGTCGCTTCGACGAAGTAGCAAGGTTCACGCTCGAGCTCCAACTGGCCTAACAGGGGACAGATAATACCATGAAATGCAAGCTTAAACTTCCAACATAGCCACACAGAAGACTAGAGCTATCGACCTCATACTTCAGATGAAGAACATAAGACTTCGACGAAAAAACAAAAATTCTAAGAAGCTTACTGTCACTTCAAACTAAGCAACGAGGTTCACGCTCGAACTTCAATCGGCTTTAAAGGGAGCACTACAATACTACATACCTTTTTGTACCCCCCCACATGATCCACACAAGGCGCCATTAATCTCCCTTCCTCTAATACTCTTTTACAACTCTTTCTACACATTGTAGTGGGTCGAGACGTCTCCGAGACTCCACCCGGCCTAAGGAAGGTTCGAGATAGACACATCTTGGGGAATATAAATACCTCGGGTGTTACCTAAAGAGAAGGAAAGCTCGAGACCTCGAAGTCATCAAGATACCACAACGTCTTCGAGACCTCACTCTCTTCCTGAAAGATTGCACCGTCGAGCTTCACCTGAAAAAATGACGCCTCAAGGCTTTTTGACTCTGAAATTCAACCATGGTGCAGAAAGTCTGCCATCCCAAATGGCTTTATTCAAGAATGGTATCTCCAGGTCCAACTAAGTAAACAATAGGGGGCCTCAAATGTTAACTTAAAAAAGTGCACCCTCAAAATTCTGGCGACTAGGCACGAGAGGACAAGCTCTAAAACTACTTGCTTGTAACATTTTCTTACTCAAAATGTTCAAATTATGTAACTTAAAGCATGAATTTAATGAAGAGATTACCATCCTTTCATATTCAGAAGTTCAACACTACACTTCTCTAAAGGAATATAAATAAAGTGTGATTAGAACAACAACAAAACACTACAAAAGCCCCATGGGCGTCGGAAGTCATACATAACTCGAAGGCGTTCTATACATGTCTAGAAGATGAAACAACATGAGCCATTTGCCACACTCTCTAACTTCCCTGCTACATCTCATTCTGTACGAAGTCCTTTCTCATTCTCCATCATCTTGTCTCGAACACACAATCTAGTAGAGTTCCCCATCTCAACGAGGTCTACCTCACATGTGTTATGCTCTGCCTTGAACCCTTCATAAGCGACCTTCAACTCGTCGAGTAGCTTGCCATCGACTCAACGATTTACTCATTATAGTCAGAAGGAACCTTCTGAGCATGAAAGTTTTTAAATACAATCCACACCAAACAAAGAGGTATGTCGATCACCCGGCTAAATATGTTTTATAGGTATTACGAAGTCTAAAACTTGATATAAGTATTTCCATTTCACTCAAATAGGTCAAGCCGACACTAAGTCCATCTAGAGTATGTTTTGTCTTTTTTGGGAAACTAAAATCCCGTTAACATAAAGCGTGTGGTCGGCTCGAGTCTAGCAGATAGTTGAACATTTAAAGCTACCAAAACATTCCCATTTGACTTGAGTCCATCATTAAACCATCTGGACTGCTCTAGGCAACTCCAAGGTTAAAATTTAATGAACTTCAAAACACATTGATTTTACAAATATACTACCCACAAATATATATGCATCCCACACAGTCATTTGAGATTCTTGAAAACAAATGGTAGCTAGATTTTAAGTAGTCGTCGCCACTCGCCAATACAGAAATAAAAGACCCGTGATTCCATACACAATATTAACAGTAAAATTTTTTAAGGGTTTTTGCAACCAAAAAATAAAATAAAAAATACAATAAGCACGTGGAGTTCTCCAAACTACATGGCATTTTTGAGAAAACTCAAAGTGCCTAAAGGCAGTTTAGAAATTTCCTCCAAACTGCCTTTAAGCAATTTGGAGGAAAATCCCCAACTGCCTAACGGCAGGTTGGAGTTTAATCAGTAGACTGTGTGATTGTTGTAACCATAGATATGCACAAAAGGTTGGGCAGAGTTGAGAAAGTTTGTGAGTTGAAATAAATGATTTGAAGGTCATGTCTTAAATTAAACTCCTTTCTTTCTTTTTTCTACTAGATTCATTATAACTGCAATATTTGTAGTGGATTTTTTTTTTCTGCTCAGAGGATTAGTTCTAAATTTTAAGTTCTTCATTCATTTGTCAAAGAGGAGAATACCATGATCAGGAGTCCCATTTAAGAATTGATAATTGTCACTTGGTTGGCAAATGACGATGCTTAGCCATATACCATTTGAACATAATGAAGCTTCAATGTTTTAAGAAACTAACATTCAATTAATTTATTTTTTTTGAAAAACACGAGAATTAGGACATCCTCATCTATGTGTCATAAAAAATCAAGAATGAAGATTACTAGGACCCTTATTGAAATGAAGGAAAACACATAATGGTCTTTGTTCGTTTTAAATTAAAATTTGCTAAAGGAAAAACAGAACTTGAAGAAAGAGAAAACAAATATCTAACATTAAAAATTTTCTTTGTCTAGGAAATCAGGAAACCAAGCTTTTCAAAAAGAAGGCAGCAAAACTAAATAAAAACTTGTATGCGTGAAAATAACTTGAGAAGGAAGGTGAGGCATTGTTTTTTCTCATGGACTAAGAGCTTGAG
>BEHA01000141.1:2492-17491 GCA_002897215.1 Eschscholzia californica subsp. californica
AGTAGGAAGATTATCAATTTTAGCATATGAATAATGTTCAGGGAGACTAAAATCTTCTTATGATTCATCTTTCTGTAGGGTTTTGGGTGTATATAATATACTATCTAGTGTTCTAAGCGGAATCTCAACATCATATGTTAACACTAGATTACCAGGATCGTTTATGCAAGAACTAATCAATGAACTAGAAGAGGGATAAATACCTTTATCGTGTTTTTCCCTCGAATCATTCCAATTCGCTTGTGAAGATCGAGAGCTCCAATTGTCGCTCCTCTACTTGAGACACCGAGTTGGTTAACTTGATCTCCCTTCTTTAATGTCTGCTAGGACTTAATAGAAGGTTGAGAAGAACTCTTCTTCTTGACTAGATTGGTAGAATTGAGATTCTCTCTAACTTCCTCTCTCTCCATTAGCTGTATATTGAGAGAGAGAGAGAGAGAGAGAGGTGTATAATTTTTTCTCTTAGAAAAATTCCACACAAAAGCTCGCCAAAGTTGTACATCTCTTAGGTACACACTTATGTCTAAGGAGGTCTATTTATAGGGAACCATAGAGTAGGTATTTGACCCAAACTAGGATTCCAAAAAAATCTCTCTTTAGACTTATCCCAAAAGCACTCCCTTTTAGGGTTTAGTGTGGCCGGCCACTATAGCCCTCTTATGGGCTTATGGTCGGCCCACTTTAAGGTCATAACTGGCCATGTGCTGGCCCACCCCTTGCTTAGGTCGGCCATGTGTTTGCTTAGGTCGGCCATGTGATGGCCGACCCCTTTATGGGCACCCCCGGGCTCCCGTTCGGGCCCGGGTTTGTGTGTATGTGTTTGGACTCTTTCGAACACTATTTGGCCTTACCAATAATGGATCAAATCCACTTATTTGCCACTTTATCACTAGTTAACTCTCTCCGATCAAGTTACCACTCTTATGTGTAACCCGTTGTAGGATCCGGTCTATGTTTGTCGCGAATCACCGAATTTATCCGACGATCGTAGTTGTCTTCTAGCAAAGCACTATGACCCCTAATTGGACCGGACTGGATGATCTTCATAAAGAATACATCTTTATCCTAACTGACAAATTGATCCCATTGCCATCTTGGTCGAAGGACACTCCTTCGGAAGGACATCTCCTTCAGACCGAACGAATATATCCTTCACTTTCTCAGTTGAAGTATCATCATCATGGAAACTTCAAGTCAAGAATCACACGATAACACCCGTGTTTATCGATATTTCTAGCTTCCCACACATTCAACATGATAAGTTTTTAGGCGCATTCGTACGCAATAATCGAAAATATACTAAAACTTTTCCGCTAACTTGAAATCTTGAGAAGATGTAAGCCAACATAAGAAATTAAGGTTAGACTTACGACATTTAGAAAACTTGTTACCTATATAAGAATGCTCACTTTCGCCTTTGTTATTAAGAAACTGAGAAAAACATAACTATGAGTTAGGAAATAAAAGAGAGAATATTATTCACCCCGATACTTTCTAATATAGTGACCATATCAAAAATTTGTTTCCGCATCACTCTTGCAATTTGAAACACAATAAGAGAAAAAGAAAGAGGGGGAGAGAGAATGATAGAGAGATTATTATGCAAAAAAAAACGCAAAAACTGAGAAGATTGGAAAAAAATTTGCTTTACTTGATGCACATTTATCCAAGAGTTGTCTCTTTCTGGCTATTATGCTTTGGATCACTATCCATTGGACTCTTCGCTCTTTTTTTTTATAAAATTTATATGTCAGAATGGGAGTTATGTTTTTTAGAATGAATATGATTTAAATGAGACAAAGAAGAAGAACACATGACTAATGACGTTTGAGTGGCTTAGAGGTGTTGTGGTCATTTGATTGAATATGAAGGATTAATTAGAATGGGAGTTACCTTTGGACAATGAATATGATTTAAATGGCGCAAAGAAGAATAATGCATGAGTAATGACGCTTGAGTGGCTTGGAGGTGTTGTGGTTGTTTGATTGAATATGAAGGGTCATTTGCTCACCAAACACTTGACACTTTGTGGGGAGAGATTAAATGATGGAAAGATGAGATAGAGACATTTATTTTGTCCCAGATATCAAGCATTTATTTTGTCCCAGTCAGCACAAAAATCTTGTTTTGTTATATAGACTAGATATAGCCCGTGCCCATAGGGCACGGGTAAGTGTGTTTATCACACCATTCAACATAGAATTAAAAAGCAATTGACTAACAACACCATGCAACTTTTTTTTTGAGATTGAATAGTTTCTCTTTTACATAAAAATAAGATTCATCAATTAGAAAAACTGTATTGCAATAGAATTCAAGCTAGGAAAAAGAGAGAAAACTCACAAACTCACTTCATTCATTCAAACCTAAAAAACACCCATTTTTACAACCTCTATAAATAAATCAACCAATATCCTACTTACATAAATGAAAAAAAAAAGACTATTTTATCAAGTATTAAGGAAGTACTATCTACCTTCTAATTCTCACATTATGTCAGTTTTGTGTTCATAACATATCTTCCATAGACAAGTTACGGTTCTGAACAACAAAATCCTTATTTAAGAAAAATAAAATTATGACCTATTTCTATAAAACAGAACACCAATAAGATGCTTACCAAGTGCAAAATTTTGATGATGATGTCCACTTCTCCAACATCCTCAACAGTCGCATATAATATATTTCTAGCTACACCCCTAGAGGTTTTATTCTGTACAATCTCTTGCATCTTGTAATTTCACAGTTTTTCTCTTACCTGTGTCGGTTCTGATCACGAAGCATAATAAGAGATCTGGGGTATAGTCTGGTTAAAATTCATCATAAAGAACATGATACAAAAAAGTGAGCATGGTTGTCTACAAACCAAACAAAAAGAATAAAAAAACCATGACTAAAGTTGTTGTGAGTGACAAATTCAATAAAGGTCAGACTACAATTAGCTCCAATATTGCACTTTGTGTTGACAACTTTTCAGAATAGCTTCTTAGTTCTATAAACTCAGTTTGTCTAAATGGTTTTCTAAATATCTTGCATGTTCATAAACTTAAACCTAACTGTGTGGGTGAAGACGCCAAATGACTCGCTTGTATCCTATGTTTCCCAGCTGTAAAATAATGTCGCGAAATGTATTTCAAAGTCATGAATTTAACTTTTTTATAAGAACAACATTGCATTGTTGTATTCCTTTCCCGCCATAAGAATACATTATTAAATAGTCCTAGATGTCGAAAATCTAAGAAACTTGTCATAATTCTAAGAAAAAACTCTGCCATAACTCAATCAATTTTAACTTCTTCCAACAACCAAAACCAATTTGATTGTTGTTCTAAACTAAACACACTAAATAATTTTTTTTCAAACCAAATTAACTCTCTGATTTGAATTTCTGAATAGAGAAATACCTGTCCGTAGCTGATTTTTTTGGTCTTCTGCTCATGCCATTTAACTTGAATATCTCTTAAAGCTTACTATCATGAAGTGATATCAGTACTTCAACAAAGTTGGATGGAAGAAAATCAGATAGAGCTTATAGAACAACATCAGAGGCAATAACTAACTCATGAATCAAATTAGAAATTTGTTATTGATTGCGCCAAATTGAAGTGTAACTCAACCAAAAAAATCCATGATTCGTAAAATGTCAACTAAAATACTTGCTAAAATCACATACCATAGAACCTTATTATCAAATTGAAACCAACGTGGAAATGAAACCCAAACCATGTGTATTACTTATTAAACATATCCTACAATAAATCCTTGACATACTAAAGAATGGCCTACACTATAAGAGAAAAACCCTTAAAAATTAAGTATGGTACAAAATAGAAATAAATAAAACAATTGAGCAATGAAGTGAAGGAAATGGGTGAGCAACGAACAAAAAACCTAATCGATTGATTAGGCTTCTACAATCCTAATCGAGCAGTAACAATCCCGAACTTCAACTCACCATGGTCTTATAACAAAGGAAAAAATTGAAAATAACAAGTTTTGGCTGGCCCTCCTAAGGCTCTTAAGAAGTGTGTGTAAAGAAATATCTTATAAGACTTTCTCCAACGCAGTGGCATAAATCATGCATTCTCAGCCGAGAGGTAGATGTCGGACCAGATGATATAGCCTTATGTAGACAAAGAAAAAAAATTGAAAATAACAAGTTTTGACTGGCCCTCCTAAGGCTCTTAAGAAGTGTGTGTAAAGAAATATCTTATAAGACTTTCTCCAACGCAGTGGCATAAATCATGCATTCTCAACCGAGAGGTAGATGTCGGACCAGATGATATAGCCTTATGTAGGGCTTGGTAAAAATAAATCTACAGGCATAAGTCAGTATCCCTTACAAATCTAAAGATTTATTGTTAAGATGTAAAACTGTCCGAAGAGTTAAGTCTATTTATATACTTACTAAGGAGGGTCATGAATAACTTGAATGCTTAACGCGTTATGTTTGGATAGGTAATAAGTTCACAATTACTCAACATACCTTTGAAGAACTTGTTTGAGGCCTAAGCAACACCTTCAAAACTTGCAAAAGGGAACTGTAAAGCATTCCCCAAAATGTCAGTGTAGGTTATGGGATCGGAACCTCTTGAAACAAGTAGAAAAAGATAAAGTTAGATGATGAATTATTAACATAACCACTAACCATGTAAGTATAAACATGAAGAGTTGAGAATGATTCTGATGAAGAAGGTAATGCTAATGGTTTATGGTGAGTCCACAAATTCTTTGTCCTCAATGCAAGTCGGAGTGGATGTAAGTCAATCCATGACATACATGAAGACAATCCAGGGCAGGTTTTACAACTTTTAAATTCTTTATCCTCAACGCAAGTCAGAGTGGATGTAAGACAAATGCTACATGTGTTGTCCCTAATGTGTTTCCAAGCCCTTGCTAAAGTAGTAATAATAGTTGCACCAATAGCTATGTTATTATTGAAGCTTGTGGAGTTGGTTTGGAGTCCTCCGCAGTAGATTCATCAGCACCACTGGTGTTATTTGGACTGAAGTATTGGAGCTATGACTACCATCGGAAGAGTAAATGTTAGCGAGATAGAGGGAGGGGAAAGCCAGGCTACGAGGGACAAACTCCATTACAAAGAGGTAATATAAATAAGCAAAAAAGCATAAGAAAAAGCGCTTCGAGTCCGTATAAATAAGCAAAAAGCATAAGAAATAGTGAAATACAATATCTCACTAAAATAAAGGCAAAAAAAAAGCGCTTCGAGTCCGTATAAGTAATTCATATGTACAATCTGCAAAATAGGTAACACAATGGAGAATAAAACACAAGTCAAATTGAAGTAATTGAAAACTAAAGACCAACAAACCAGAAGACCAAACCAGATCAAATTCACAAAAACTGAACTAAGAAGATCAAAATCGAAGGACGACTAACAACTTTGATGAGAAAAAAATAAATATACTAACGATTAAAGAAACTAACCTTGAAGATATAATGGGCTAATTTGGTTGAGAATTTTCATCGAACAACTGGAGTTCACAATTCATTAATTCAAATGTGATCATTAAAATTCCACAAAATATTATTTTGTTTACTTAGCTAATTAAACGTGGGATTATAAGTAAATTCAGTAGCAACATGGAATCTCTTGGATCCCTCAATTCCTATTACCCAAACGATAATCAATGTTGATCAAATCAGAAAATAATGAGAGATATTAAGCAAAGATTACGAGGGAGATAGGGTTAGAACCGTTGGTCAAGTAGAATTCCTGAACTGATACTTTCATCATAGAAGGTCATTTACTATGAAAACCATAAATCACTATAACCTGGATCCTTTTGCAAAATATGATTAGAGCATAAAATTAAAGCACATATTGATTGATTGCCAAACTCTCATCAAGTTTCATAATCCTGAAGACAGATTTGGGGGAGTGATTTAAAAATGGTGTTGACCTTGAGAAGCTTGATTCTTTTGCTGAAGATTGAGCAGATGATATTCTTATTTGCTGAAGATTTGGGAGGAGTAATTGCTTTGGTGAGAATTTCAATCATGAAGATTACTTTGATGTTGACTATGTGAATTTCTGGGTGGTTCGTTTTTGCCAAAGACCATGGAGGAGTGATACTGATTTCTTCTGCCACTAAAATGAGGGGAAAGAAGATTTAGTAACACCCATAGACCTGAAGACATAATGAAGATTTTCTGTTTTGATTATTAAAGATTGGAACGGCTAAAGAGTCTGTAACGCACGCAACAGATGAGTGGAAGACGAAGGAAATAACGCGCCAAGGTAGGTTGACCATATTTCACATCTCACATTAAGGGTTTTGTTTACCTTCTGTCATTCACTCGGTGATTAAATTTGTCATTTTTAGGGTGGGTAATTGATCAAAGGGTGAGGATGCAATCGAAAACACAACGAACGACCGGATTTGTCTTTTGGTTTGTCCCATTCAGCACAAAACATTCTGTTTTGTGCACACAATATTCATACCCATTTTCCTAGATATTTCATTCGGAGAGAGAAAAAGATGTTCCAACTGGTCTAATCAATCATATCATATTCTACAACTTTTCCTTAGTGGCAGTCACTCTATTTTTCTCAGGTACCCGGCTATTTTTGTGTTTATTCAATGTAAAACTTTATTTATCTAGCAAAAGTTTACAAGAACAAGCAAAGGTTACATCTCCTAAACACATTAAACTAAACACAATCAGTTTTCAGTTGATTCCTTCGAATACACGGTAGTATCTACGAAGATAGTGGATACCGAAGAAGACGAGAGCTGTCACACCTGTTCTGAGCTAGTAAACTCAGAATAAACAACCAACTCCAAACTACTAATGATCATATCCATCCAAATCTTCTTTAAAGACAGAGACAAACATAACCTCTCCCTCGTTAGATGAATATAAGAATTAAAACCTTCACTGAAGGTACACCACCCTGTACAGTGGTTGGACACCCTCTCTTAAGCCAATGAGGTCGTGAGACCGAATCTCGGTGGAAACAGTTTGCCATCAAGATTTATCTCATGTAATTTAGACAATAAATATAGTAAACAATGTAACAAATTTGTCGGGCTTTAGACCTCTTTCATGTTGTTGGGCTATAGGCACACATCTTCATGATGTATCAATGCCTTGACTTCCTAGATTAAGAACCGAAAGGTTCCAAAGTTACCCTCCAGAATTCCCTTGATGGACGACCAACCAATCTTCAAAAGAAAATGAGTTAGATACCTCATAAATAGGGTTGCCAACCTTGTCCAAGATCGAAAATCTGACTGGGCCAGGAAAATAAAACAGTAAAACTGCTAAAGGTGGGAGGAGAGGCGTGTAGTCTTTGACATATAAAAACAAGTAAGGATTTGAACCCATTTGAATTGTAGTTTCAAAGGTGGTTTGGCTATTCAGTAATTCAAATTTAACGTAGGGGATTTTTCACAAGAACCGGTTATATATAATTTCACAAGAACCAATTAGCATTGTCTTGAAGCAAAGCAGGGGCAAACTCGAAGTTCTGTCTTGAAAAATACCATCGGACTAGTCTCAGACTCGAATCAGTCCGGTAGCCAAAGGGCTCAGATTGGCCTGAGCTCGAACCCCTTGCTTTGACTCTCGGACAGGTCAATCCGTGTCTTGTATACCCAGATGCCAATATGTATTTGGGGTCAAAGGACATTGACTAAGGTCAATCTCACATCTGTTGATGTCTTATGTCTTTCTATCAACAAAAACATTAATTATTTCGATAAAGATATAAGAAAGTGATAAAGAAAATGATATTAAAAAACTTATGTCTCTCGAATGGGTTGTGAGTACGCATAACTTGTGTATTTTCACAAGAACCAATTATATACAATCACTCAATCAGTAATTTATTTATATAACCAATAATTCTCCGACTAAAATATAAGAATTAAGTTTGAAACCAATGGGAACATACACTATGAACAATATAAACCTATGAACAACTAGTCTAAGGAAGTGAAGTCTCAAATCCATATCGTCGATATATTCCTGTAATTAAGCTTCTTCTCGTCTTCTATTGATCCTCGTTATATAATATTTTCTTCAAATTAGTTCCAGAATTTAGTGAAACTAAACTATCGCACCAAATTAAAGGTTCAAAATTATGTCGGGTGCCCTTTACCTGAATAATTCTACTAGTCTTTTTCATTTTGTCATATAAAACTAGGGAAAATGGTTGTTTAGGTTCAAAAAATTATCATAATAACTAAAAAAACCTAGACTTTTTTCTATTAGGTAGAAATTACCACAATATTATGGGTAGTCATACATTAAGTCTAAAATAATATGAATAATTAGTAAAAAGGTCATTTTTAGATTTTCTCATTCCAAAAATGCCCTTGCTCCTTAAAATTCATGTTCTCTCTACCAATCTCAAAAATTTAGGGTTTTTTTTTGTTCTTGCTCTTCTCCTTCTCGATTCTTCTTCTTCTTCGATTTTTGAAATCCAGAAACGTGAACGAGTTATCTGCTTCTAATGAAAAATTGGAAACAAAACCAATAGAGAAAGGAAAGATCCCGAAATTTAGGGTTTGATCCATTAAACGATTCTTCTTTTCCTTCTTCTCCATAGATATGCCTTTCCCATCACATCGATTTCGCAAAAGTTCGAAGATCATATTGAGATGCTTCCACTCAGGTAAACAAATCCAACTTCAATTTTTAATCATTAATCATGAAGGATGGTGATTATAATGTTAGAGCTGGTTGGGATACTTATAAGTTATAACTACTGTGAATACTGAATTGAAGAATATGTTATAATATGAATCCTATTTTTACTGCTATGATGAATGAAATGAGTTAAAGTTTTGTTGGTGAATTTGAGATTATTTTATCAAGGGTTTGTGCTAAATTTGTTCATATGACTGGATCTTCAGTAATTTGGCATTTTCAAACCAAGGAATGAAATTTCAATAGACATGGAAATGGAAATATTTTAGTCACCGAAATATTTTGAAATTGAGTTCCTTGACAAGCCATTGCTAAGAAAAATTTAGTGAAATTTCTGTTTTGATGAAAATTTTGGTCATTTCGACCTAAATATTCGAAATCTAATTCCTCACTTTAGACATTTCGGATAACCCAACCTATATTTCTTAGTCTTACAAATTTCTCAATTTCTCTGAATCTCAATTGTTAATGAAGTATTAGAACTCGTAGAAGAAGACCCAGGAGCAGAATTTGAACCAGATTCAGCTCCTTCATTCTTACATGATGAACACGTACACCGGAACTAGTCCCGGCTTGTTCAGGCTGAGTTGACTCAATATGGATTTGAATTGGAACATATTCACCTTCAAATCTTGGTTCTCGAATATCTGGTTTAGTAACAAGAGATCGACAAAGTGGGGAAGTAGAATGAGAATGGAACCACATATCAATACACTCAGAATGAAACCTATGATTACAATTAGGAAGTGTATGACCCTCTATTTTACATGGACATCCTTCATATCAACTAAATTTGAATTGGTAACAAGGATAATGGGCCAACAATCTACTGGCGAGCACTTTGCCTACAAGCTCGGCATAGGTAAATGCTTTTTTGCATAGTCTGCAGAATAGAAAATCTTTTCTACGCCTAGATATATGATCCCATAATGCGAATAACATATAAAAAAGTAATAACTTATCTTCACATTAGTTGCAGCTTTCTGTTTTTCTTTTTTCAAACCGAAATTGTAAATTGTTTTGTCGACTCTATGCTTGATATGATGGACTTGGAGATTGAAGTGTTTGAGCTTTCTATATACAAGACTGAAGTGAACTTATTACTGAGACATTTTGATTGTCTAATTGGGTTTGTAATTATTTATTTGCAGAGGTTTTAACGACGAAGGTGAAAGTGTTGAAGAAGCAAGTGGTAGTTGGAGGAGATGCAATGGAAGAATAGATTAGGCTGAGTTGTTACTAAAATTGACATTCTTAAAAGCTTCACAGTTTATGTTCTTTATAGTTTCTTTAATGTTGAAGTTCATCCATAAAATCCTACTTTTGACTTGAATATGAAACTTGGCAGATGAATGATGAAATCAATTTCAAACTCAACATTTCGTAAATACATACTCTTAATTTATATTCTTGCAAATTGAGTTTGCAAGCTATGCAACCCAAGATTATATTCTGCAAAGCTTCCTTATCATGTTTGCAATCTATATTTTGCAAACACGTGTTTGCAGTTTACATTATGCAAACACGTATTTGCAGTTTACATTGTTGCAAACACGTTTGCAGAACAGATTGTTGCAAACACGTTTGCATAACAGATT
Source organism: Eschscholzia californica subsp. californica (assembly GCA_002897215.1). Taxonomy (NCBI): domain Eukaryota; kingdom Viridiplantae; phylum Streptophyta; class Magnoliopsida; order Ranunculales; family Papaveraceae; genus Eschscholzia; species Eschscholzia californica. The sequence continues at coordinate 12,770 of BEHA01000141.1, forward strand.
GTTGCAAACACGTTTGCATAACAGATTGTTGCAAACACGTTTGCAGAAAAACGTAAAGGAGAAAAACGCCGTTTTTTTCTGGGTTTTTTTTTAGGAAAAAAGTATTGAAAGTGGATCTTGTTAGAAAGCTAATGAAAAATCATTTCTAAATATATAATTTTTAGAGAAATCCGACATCTCAATCAAAAGTTATATCAATTTAAAGTTTAAAGAAAAATAAAAGAATTTAGTTACACAAAATGACAAAAAGGGGTATTTTAGTATTTGCACACTTTTTGACCTGAATAATAATTTTCAAATGTTTTGTGCTTTTCTACTCATTTTCAATATTATTTTGACCTTTCTAGAAATTACCCCATAAAACTAAGCCCCTTCCATCTCCCTCCAACAATATGTCACCATTTTCGAAACACTTGATTGGCGAAATTGTTCGAACAACCTTGTTTTTGAGAACGGTAAACAGTTTAGCCCAAGACTCGCTTACCCCGTACTCTTTCATTACCCATACATCAGTACTAACCTTGCTAATATTATCAAATATGCAAAGACACTCATTCAAAACACCCAATTTTATGTATTCTAATGAGTCTGACCACACTTTGTTCTCCAAATATTTCGGCATTGGGACTTCCTTAAACCTTTCATCAACCACATCGAAAGATACCAGAACATCATTACGGGTAGAAAACGTAGTTGCCATCCAATGAAGACCTCCATTAACAAGTACACCCCAAGGGGCGTCGATGATTTTGTTGTTCTCTGGTTATTAATCGATAAGTCGATTTCTCTCTGTCTTGGCTTAATTTAGACAGAGTTTCCTTTCTCTAACTTATAGAGAGATAAACTAATAAGGAATAATGATTAATCAATATTCCTTCTTTCGGACTAACCGAGATAGGTGTTAATGTAGTCGAGGCAAGAATAAATTCTCTTTCCTTAAGACATTTTACACCCCCGTAACAGTACCAAACGTTAGGGTGAATGCCTTCGGGATACAACGACTAACCTTTCAGAATTTTAAGATGGTACTTCTATATTCTGAAAGCGGACGAACCTTTGTAAGTATTATGAGCTCTTGGACTAATGCGGATGATCTTCTATTTGCTTCGGAAATTCAAATATCACTTGAAACTTCTTCCTTCCTTTTTCTAGATATTCTAGTCTAACCAGAACTTCTAGAGATACTTCCTAATTAGATATTCTAGGCAAACCAGAACTTCTAATTGTTAGAAGGGAAGAGAAGAAGAAAGTGAATTGAATTGATGTTCTAGACGACCTATGATTATCACTCCACTCAAAACTTCTTTCTTCCTTTTCTAGATATTCTAGTCTAACCAGAACTTTTAGAAATACACCCTTAATTAGATATTCTAGGCAAACCAGAACTTCTAATTGTTAGGAGAGAAGAGAAGAAGAGAAGAGAATGAATTGATTGAAAAATGAAGTGGGTTTGGTTGGTTTATATCGGAGTTGAATGGGTGCATAGTGTCTGTTGGGTTAAAAGATGTATCCATTCGAAAGGAGGGACTAAACAGAAAGAATAACTGAATATTGGAGTCGGTTGGACCCTGGGACGTCGGATCTGGCTAGAAAACTCGGGTGGAACGCCCACCGTTAGATCAGTCCCGAAATGTGCCCACAGATTTGGATGCGCGTGGTATTCGCTCAAACGACCCCTGATCTAACTTGTCCCGTTTGACGTTTCAGACCCTGACTTAACCTTTTTTTTCACCCAAACTTCAAACTCGAATTTCTCATTCATCCGGAATCGGATTCGAGTAATTCTTTGCTCTAAATTTAAGAGCTCGACGAGACGAACGCAATGGCGCGTTCGGTTTCTGAGTTTGACGAGTCGGGTCGAGCCAAAATTGGCTCCGATTCCAACAGATTTTGTAAGGTATGTCTTGAAAGAGTTGTTGCCATGAATTGGCAGTAAACTATAGAGTAATGAGTCGCTGTGGCCATCCGAAATACTTAGTATTTTCAATAGCTTGTAATCGTCAAGCTTGGAATCATAATAGAAACCGAACCCCTTCGAGGAACAAGAACCACCAAGTAAAGGTGGTGAAGGTAATAGTCAGCATTCATCAGTGGATGGGTTCCAAAGGTAATAACTAGTACTAGTAGTCATATGACCAGTTTCAGCATGATGAAGACGAAGATGAGTGAAGCAAACCAAACCATAACAAGAACCGAGTAATTCAATTACAGGTGGTAAAGAGATAGATGGGTAATGGTTCATTTGAAGCCTGTGAAGAAGGTCATTATAAGATGATGATGATGAGAATGTACCCGAATCGAAAGAGTATAATTTTTTACGAAATTTGAGAATGAGAGTGAATTTGTCTTGTTGAATAGCATGATGATTATAGTGAAGTTTAATGAAATAAGGGTCAGAGAATAAAGAGTACCACTTTTTGCATACTGACTTTAAGGGTACGAGTGATTTCACTGGTAACCTCACAAGAATGTTAGTGATGATTATTTCCTCAGGGATTGAACACAACCCTTCTTCTGTTTTCATCATCTTCTTCATCATCATCACAATCTTTTACAAACTACACAATTTTGGAAACTACACACGATCAGATAGAGATGAAGATATATATATATATACATATGTGTGTGTGTGTGTGTGAGTTGGTAAAGAATTAGGATTCCTACTATATAGTACTAGTATATCTTTTAGAAACTACCAATTTTTTGTTCCCTAAACCCTTCAGTATACCCGGACCAACTCCACCCAATACAAATTTGAGGGGATGTTTCATGTTTGTGAGGAAAAGGGGCGCCTCTAACACTTACAAAAGGCGCCTTTAAAGATCAAACCTTTAGTGGACATCTAGGGATATCCAATTTTTGAAACATGGCATTATAACACACTGGCCTCGTACGTCCTCCCGTGGTTTAAATTTCATCCTCTTCTTAATTTCTCAAAAGAATCAAGAAAGATAACAATTACAGGGTGAAGAAACCCTAAATTAATTTAATAGATGGAGGGGTGTATTTGGAATGAAAAAAAATATAATGACAATCAGTGATAGTATTATTTTCTTTTTCTTTTTTTTTTTTTTTTTTTTTTGAATCCAAGGGATACATATCCATTAATAGTGATAAAATCACAATGATACAAGGATTATAAAAGTTATTTCTCTCTGTCGGAGGTGCGTCAAGCTACTTACATACCTGTAAATGCAAAACCCTCCTAAAGGGGGAGAAATTGGACTAGACACAGACACTATTGGGATCCTAAAGATCCGAGAAAAGAGACCCTAAAGATCTGACAAAAGGATCCTAAAGATCCGACAAAAATAACTGAAAAAAAACTAAAAACCATCGCCTTTTTGCCGGAGAACCGTCGCCGTTACCGGATAACCGCCGCGTCACCGGAAAACCGCCGATGTCGCCACACCACCATCGCAAAACCGCCGTTGCCATCATCGGAAACCGTTGCCTTCACCGGGAAACCGTTTGCTACACCGGAGAACAGCCTCCATTGCCGGAAAATCTTGGCCTTCACCGGAATATGATAGAATTGCCGCCACTGAACCTCTTGGATACTCTGAATCAAGCTTCATTGCTATATGAACATGAGATGGATCACACAAAGATGACGACGATGATGATGAAAACGAACATTCAGCACCGTTTCTATACTTCGGCTCTTCGGAAAATGTTGGAAATTGATTTGAATCAGGAACAACAAAGCAAAGAGAATAGTAACAACAGGTAAGGCGTTAATGGACATTGTGATGGAACAATTTCGTTGGTAATCTTCTGCTTCTCCTTCTCTCTCTAGTTTGTGTTGTTTTTAGAGAGAGAAAGGTAGAAGAAAGTAAAACCCCAAGGCATTGCCTCTTAAACACACACCCTTTAACCATTGTAGGTTGTTACTTATAAGTTCTTCGGATCTAAAAGTTCGCATTCATGGAGAAATCAATTATCAAATAATCAAAAATTTCATACATCTCCACACTTGAAACAATCTTCAATTACCCAATCAAAAATCCATAACAAAAGAGATGAAGCAATTTGTTGTCGCTTATCGAAAATTGGAACCAGATTTGGAACCATCTTCGTCGGATCACTATGAAACACCATACACCAATGATCAAGAATATCCATCAATCTCTCTCTCTCAAATAGAGAAAGAGTTACAGCAATTAAAACCTAAAACACAATATGAAACAAGAAAGAACAACATGCTACTAAAGGAAAGAGGGATCCGGCGAAGGGAAGACCCTTCGCCGGAGAAAAAACTCAGATCTGAAAAAAAACGGTTTGAGAGAGTTTAGAGAGAGAGAGAGAAAATGCTACTCTAAAAACTCTAGAATTAGGTTATTCAGACATGAAAAATTGATAGTATTATTTTTAAATCTAAATTACAATTACCAATAAAAATTGTAGTATTTAAAAAATTGTCAAAAAACTTTATTTTCAAAATTTCAATTAAATTTTTTCCAAAAACTTGTATCTAAAAATAAGTCAAGTTGAGTGTTTACATAGTTAGCCGTGAGTCTACAAATACAGAAGATGTCTCTTGATTGAGTTGTGACTACGCATAACTTGTGTATTTTCACAAGAATCAATTATATACCATTTCACTTAATTTCAGTAATTTATTTATATAACAAATAATTCTGCGACTAAAATTTAAGAATTGAAATCAATTGAACACACACCATGAACAATGTAAATCTCTCAACAACCAGTCTAAGAGCG
>BEHA01000141.1:32367-44468 GCA_002897215.1 Eschscholzia californica subsp. californica
CAAACATGTAATGAACACAATTGTTAGATGATCAGTTGACATATTCCATAAGCTATACTAAGACCGGAAATCAATCAGAATTCTTATGAATGTAATAGATTAAGAAAATAGAATAAACAATCAAATTACTATAACTTTGAGAGATAGAGGTCAATTAATAAATTACAGATTGATAAATTCAAGCAATTACCTAAGTTAAAGCAAAATCAAGGAATTACGTAGGTTCAACCAAAATGAAATTCCAGCTTCAGTGATTCTGCGACCTAATCCAATTACAATAACTTTTAGATTAATAGCTTTGAAACTTATAAATGAAAGAGAAATGGGGAAACAACCCGATTTGTAGATGTATCTAGTTCAGGCCATACGAAGGAAGAAAAAGAAGAAATGAAGCGTTTTCTCAAGTTGGAATCTGAGTTTGGAAATCTATGTGAAGGAAGAAAATAAATGAAGGGTTTTCTGGAAACAGTCGTCGGTATGAAACCGTCCAGAATCTTCAATTCACAAGAAGAGTCGGTAGTTATAAAAATATTTAATCCATAATTTACCATGACGCAGACATCTAATGGTTATAATTAGAAGATACAGAAAAAAAAAATTGGGAGAAGAAGATACAGAATTGGACGATTGTGATTTTCCACGACGTTTGTCCTACTTAGTAACGCATGGATTTATGAGGAGAGATGCGTTAGGGTTTTGGGTAAAAGATGAGGTGATGAGACTGTGACATGAATGTGAAGAAGAAGAGTTTGGGGGAAAAACAGAAAGAAGAAAAATCGAGTGGGGGGAGGTGAAGAGTTTTAGGGTCTCATTAATTTAGAAATAAAATCATCATTAAAAGAGGATGGTTGTCAAAGAGGTTGCCCAAGTCACCGTCCAACTCAGCAATAAGACCATTAATTTTGTCCCAGTCAGCTTGTCCTAGTCACAAGCTTTCTGTTTTGTTATATAGATATTCGTTTCATATGGAATAAGAACATTTTTTGACTCTTTGTGAAAGGAAATTCAAAACGTCCCTTGTTTACAATAGAGCCCGACCTTTTTGTTGTAGTTCCGGTGCGTAACATACATGTGGGCAGTGGGTGCGCTCACGAAGACAAGTGGTGTCTTAGAATTTTCTTTTGTATAAATTTTATAATGCATTAATTTATGTAAGAGTTTGTAAAAGGATTGATTTATTTGTATAACAAATGAAAAAGATCTATTTTCGAGTATACTTTTCTATTGAATGAATAAGATTACATCTCCCCAACTTATCTCTAAAAGTTGAGATTATACATCCCGGACTTATCTTTGAAAATTTACACGAAACGTCGCTTTCTTTGTTTTTACAAAATCTCACCACAACTTCATCCTCTGATTTCTCTTTTTAATTTTAAAATTTGATTGAATTATCGTTCTCGAGGGACACACGATATACACTCAATAAATTGGGATGGTAGGAATTGACTTCGAGATCCTTGATCATAGCTTGATCATGCCAATGACGGGCTACCAGGGGCGTGGCTGAGATTTTGAAGGCCCTGTGCCAAATTTCAAAGATGCCCCATATACGATAAATAAAATTAAGAAAACCTCATTAAATAATAGTGAAAATTGATAATTCTTCGAAACCCAATATATATTGAACTAAAAAACAAAAACTAACAGAAAATAAATAGAATTCACTACAATCTTTGCATTTTATTGACTTTCAGAAACAATTTTCACTTGAAATTTTTTCTCCTTGCATTTTTGAAGCAAACTCATCAATTAAATATTCGTAATCAATCTGGTCCAAAAATTCACCTTCGATGGTGAGAAAAGCTAATTCATTCAGTCTATCCTGCGACATAGTCGATCTCAAGTATTACTCCAAAATTTTTAACTTTGAGAAGGTCCTTTTATGCTGATGCAACTGTGACCAGTGTCGTCAATAAAATTATATAAACAATACGAGTGGCTGGAAAACAATTCGTTTTCTTCGAGATATTCAATACAAATTTACATTTGTATAGGTTGTGACTGGGTAGTACCGTAGAAAAGAAAAGAAAACAAAATAATTTAAAAAAATGATAAATAAAAAAAGTTTGATGGAGTATTTGAAATGAAAACTAATAGATATTGTTTATTTATACATGTCAATATGGATTGGGGAGAGAGTTAGAGAGCGGAAGTCAAAAAATTCAAAAAGCCTATTAACCTACTTTTTTTTTAGTTGAATCCTGTTAACCTACTTAATAGTATTATTGACATTTCTTAAAGTTTGACATTTTCAAATGTTCAAGTGTTAGGGTAACTCCAATGTGGGGCTCATTGGGATCCCCTGAATTTTGAGTGCCCGGGGCTTTTCTCAATTCCAACGTTGGGCTCCACAGGGGTCTCAAATTCAAAAAAATAAAATAATTATTATTATAAATAAAATTCATTAAAATTATTATTATAAATAAAATTTATTAAAATTATTATTAATTAAGATTAAACAAATAACTAAAATCATACATAATTAAAACAACTAAAATACACCTTCATTTTCTTTTTTCCAATTTGAGATCAATATCCTATGAAGAGCAAGTTGTTCGGGATTCATGTTTGAAGTGTCTTTGCCCATCAAGTCTATCCCCATTTGCATCCGTTGAATCTTGTTGGTGAAGGATATATTGCCTCGGTCTGAAGGAATGGTATCCTTCCGAAGGAGTGTCCTTCGACCAAGGTTGCAATGCGTACAATTTGGCGAATAGGATCTTAATGACCTTACTCGGAAGATCATTAGTCCGGTCCAATTAGGGGTCGTAATGCTTAGCTAGAAGCCAACTACAATCGTCGGATCAAGGAGTTGATTCGCGGCTAACATAGACCGGATCCTACAAGAGTTACACATCAGAGTAATGATTTGAACGGAGAGAATTGACTAGAAGGAGAATGGCAAATAAGTGGATTGGATCTATTATTGGTAAGTTTAGATTGATTCGGAGAAGTCCGAAGAGATACAAACATGTCCGGGCCCAAAAGGGAGGCCCGAAAAGGCTTTAGGTGGGCCGGTCATGTGATGGCCGACCTAGGCAAAGGGGCCGGCCATGTGATGGCCGGTTAGGCCCTAAGTGGGCCGGCCAAGGAAGCCCATAAAGGGCTATGTTGGCCGGCCACTCAAAGTAACCCTAAAAGGGTGATTTTGGAAGTTGCCTTATAATTAGGTTTTAGGAATCCTAGTTTGGGTCTAATACCTCTTTTAGGGATTTCTATATATACCTAATTATACAACCTAAAGAGGGGGCTTTTTCTGAGAGCTTTTTGAGACAAAGATTTCTCAAGAGGGTCTAAGTATTAACTGAAAGAGTTTCAGAATATACATCTCAGAGAGAGAGAGAGAGAGAGAAAAGGAGTTTTCTCAAGTATCTAGTCAAGAAGAAGGAGTTCTTCATCTCAACCATCAAGAAGGTCCTAGCTGACTGAAAGGAGGGAGTTCAAGTCATTACTCGGTGTCTCAAGTAGAGGAGCTACATTTGGAGCTCTTATCTTCCGAATACTGGTCGGGATTTAGTTCGTAGGAAAGCGATTAAGAGGTAATCATCTTTCCAATCTAGTTCAATGGTATGTTCATGTATAGATCCTGGAAACTAGTGTTAAACATAGAGATGTTTGAGATTCCGCTACCAACACTAGAGAATTAGGTGTATGAGATACCCTACAAACCCCTTCAGTGGCATCACGAGCCGTTTGCATGAACTATCTTTGATTAAACGAATTAGATTCAAACTTGAACAAACTAGATACTAGTGTTTATGATGTTTGAATGAAGATTCAAGCATAGTTTGATGAGATCAAATTAGGGTTTTGAATGTGATTCTTTACCTAGAAACACTAAAAACATAGTTTTATGAAAAGAGTTTTCATAAACAAGCTTTAGGGTTTAAGAATTTTGATAAAAATCATCAAGACCATGAAGATTGGATGATGAATTTGTCAAAAACAGTAGCTAACAGCAGCTGGAACAAAGGAAAACAGAAAACAATTCAGTTGGAACGGTAGAGTTTCCAAAAAGTTTGGAAACCTTGCTGGCCGGACCGGACCAGACGCGTCCAGGACGTGTCCAGGACGCGTCCGGGCCGGACCAGCACGTCTCGGACAGCTAGTCCGAGACAGAATGGGACACGGACTGGAAATCCCAATCCGTGAAGGACCAGGAATCCCAATCCGAGCTGGACTAGGAGTCCGAGACTCTCGGGTCTCGGACATCCCAGAGCGTCTTGGACGCGTCTGGGATATCCCAGTCCAACACGGACTAGGAGTCCGAGACTCTCGGGTCTCGGACGTCCCAGCGCGTGGAAGACGCGTCTGGGATATCCCAGTCCGAGACGGAATAGGAGTCCGAGACCGGAGCGTCTCGGACATCTCTGACGTGTCTTGGACGCGCTCGAGGGAACTTATTAAGTCTCGGTCTAGGACGCAACTGGGATGCAACCGGAGCAACCAGAAGAGTCTAGGACGCATCTGGACGCGTCCAGAAGGCATCCCAAGGAGGATGGCCCTGCCGTCTGTGCACAGAAGCGTCTGGGACGCGACTGTGGAGCACGAGTGCATCTCGGACCGAACATCCGAGATGGCATATGTGCTGTCCCAGCCCAAGACACGTATGGGACGTGTCTGGATGTTCCAACACCTCTAGGACTGAGCATCCGAGAGGAGTGATAGATGACCCGATGGTCTAGACGCGTCTAGGACGCGACCATGACGCATCCTAGACACCTCACCCGAGATGTCTATGGTCTGTCCTAGGACAGAAGCGTCTAGCTAGGCTAGGACGCGTCTGCCCGAGAGACTGAGCACGACAGGAAGGTGTTGTCTCGTGGTTTGGACCTTGACCAGGTTATGTCAAGGGTTGACCTGAGACCAGTCAAAGGACTTTGACTAGGGTTTATTTAGGTCTTTTGGAGTGTGGGCTTCTAGGCCTTGACCTAAAAGGGAGTTTTTTCAGACTTTTTCTCCCGGTTCCGAGCATAGTTTCGTTTTTCCGACATTGACCCGGGTTAGAGAAGAGCCCGAACGGAGTTTTTCCTTATATTGATTTAGGAAACAATTAAGGAAGAAACATAATGTGCTTCTATTTTGAGTATTGTGAATATGAAACTTTAGAGCCCATTAGACATAGAGATGTCACATATTCCCACGATAGCTATACGAGACATAGCAAAACCTAGAAACGAATCTAGGATACATACTTTGTTTATTATGATTGTCATATTATTGTATGTATGGATGTATGTGATTGCGTAGAATAGTATACCATTAGATAAGATTATCGGTTCTTGTTCTAAGCACAAGAAGTTGTGCCCGAATAGTACTTAGAGTATAGGGTCTTAGAATCTATTGACGAACCGAATGATGAGATCATGGTTCAAGTGGGAGTAGTCAATAGAGGTTTTTGGATATGAATCCAAACGAACCATAGGCGAACAAGAAATAAACTTAAAACATGAGATCTTTTAAGGGGTAATACTAAGATTTAACAAATCATTACGCAAACCCACATAAACTTTTACGTAATAAATCATGAATGGTTATGCAAGAGTTCACAGTAACGCAACTTGATAAATTACGTAATAAGTCCCAAAAAGAATTTTGAGTAAAACCTACCCAGATTAAGACACATATTGAGCCCTTGTTCATCGATGGTGGGTCATGCCAAAGCAGGGTGCCATCTTTTACCTCGAGACAATACGGGTAGATCTATGAAGAGGTCTTCATGTCTAAATGGTTATTCTCAACGAGTCAGCAAAAGGGTTTTGGATTTCGGGGCTAAATGACGATTTAATGTTTAAATCGTTAACCAAGAGTCATAGGAGTATGATCAGTAAGGTGTTACTCACCCAGGACGACGATTTAAGGGCCGTGCCAAAGTACGCTTAATTTCGAAGAAATGGGATCTTGGAATTATATTATTCTAAGGGGACAAAAAATATAGAATAATATAGGCAAATTGAGAAAAATTGCCAGGATAACAAATTTAATCACTTTCGCATTTCTTACATGTAGTTTAATTATGACAACGAAAGACTCCAGCAGCATACGCTGGCTTCTGGAAAAAGAAAAGTTGAATGGTGACAACTTTATGGTATGGGAACGGAATCTAGGACTTGTCCTAAGATCCGAACATAAGGCAAACGTGTTAGACACACCTATTCCTGTTCTCAATGAAGATTCGACTGAATAAGAGAGGGAGCAAGAAAGAAATATTCGGAAAAGGTCCGAACCCATAACATGCCTCATGTTGGCAACCATGGAACCTAATCTTCAGGATAAGTTCATAGAAACGGATGCCTACACCAAGATTCGACAACTTAGGAATTTGTTCCAAAAGAAGTCAAGAATGGAGAGGTATGAGACTTCAAGGACGATATTGGATATGCGTCTTGAAAAGGGAAAGCCTGTAGGGCCACATGTTTTCAAAATGATTAGTCTTTTTGAAAAACTAAATCGACTGGGAGTCGACAATGGCCGAGATTTCGCCACTGATATTATTTTGCATTCGCTTCATAATGGATTTAACCAATTTACAATGCATTATAATATGAATGGATGGGATAAATCTCAGGAAGAACTACACGCTATGCTCCAAACAGCCGAAGAGAACATCGCAATAGTTGAACCCAAGAAAGAAGTTCTAATGGTTCATAAAGAAAGGGGATTTAAGAAGGACGGGAAGCAAAAATTCAAAAGGAAGAAAACGGGTAAAGGGAAAGGCAAAGAAGTTGCCATGAACAAAGGTACCCATTCTGATTCCAAGTGTTTCTATTGCGATGACACGGGCCATTGGAAAAGAAACTGTCCAAAATTCCTGGAAGACAGGAAGAACGGAACTGGGAGTTCCGGTCAAGGTAAAAATTGTTAAAAGTTATTCAATTAAATACTAATTCGTCAAGGTATGTGATACCTAAAAGACTCTTATCATTATGAATGACAGGAGCAAGGGGGAGCTGAGTATTTATTGAAGAGGAGATGAACCTGTCAAAAGCTAAGAAGGCAAGAGTTGCTGGAAAAGCTCAAGAAGGATCATAGACTCAATAGGCAATACTTTAAGGAAGTTTTAGTATTTTTTTTTCTTTTCAGAACATTGACTCTGTAATGAGATTATGGGAGTGAATAAAATATTTGATATTTTATAATGTTCTTAAAAGAGCCTATTTAAACTTTTAAGGAATTATACCGAACGATCCGACTTAGTCATTATAATCTTGTCAAAAAGGCTTGAAAGAACATGAATGAAACTAAAGTTTTTTGGTCACGTATCTCTCAACAATAGTCAATCATGGTTTGGACAAAGAAATTTGACAAGATCTCTCTTGAGAGGACAGAGTTTCGTTAATCGTAGAAACTCATGTTAGACATAAAAGTCTACGATTAATGTGATTAGAATGGACTTAAGACTAGATTTTGGAAAAGTTTTGGAAACAAATCCTAAATCGAGAAGTGGGTCTAGTTGACTAAAGAATATGATGAGATCATAAGTTCAATAGTCATCGATCTTCCAAAAACACAAAACTCTAATACGAATCTGCCAACCCACCTAGAAAAGCTATAGTGAATAATTGAGTCCATATGGATATGGATATTCTTTTTAGAAGGAGTTCTAAAAACTAGTCAATTATTCTAATGTCTAAAGCGTGGTAGACATAAGTTCTTCGAAAAGAAGAACGGGGTTTTCTCACAAATCATCGAAACACAATGAGATTGTTGCTCTCGATGGTGTCTTCATTAAAAGGAGGGTCCTTCAAAGAAGACAAGTGGGAGGAAAAATCGAATAGAATTCGATAAGAGCAACAAAAGGGAGTAAGGAGTTACTTGCCTTAAAATGAAAGGGAGTAAGGAGTTACTCGCCTTACGAGGGATGTCGCCTTGAGAATAAGGGACAATCGCCTTGAAACTTCTTAAGGAGTTAAGAAGGTTGCTCAAAAACCCCAATGAGTCTTGAGAAGATTCAAATGGACTATAGCAGAAACCACTATGAAATTGGACCAGAAGTCCAAGGAGATAAGAGTAAGAATGGTTAAGTCTTGTGCGACAAGAAGGTAAGTGGGAGTGAAACAAGCTAGTTTCATGTCCTGTATGTAGGAGACATACTCGAGAGGACAGAAGACGAGGGTAAATTAACTATGGGCATCAAAGTCCATGGAGATAGACCAAAGGATGATAAAGACTCGTTCAAAAAGAGTTTTGAAGAGGTTTGAATAAGAAGATCTCTTGGAGAGAAATTCTACCCAGCTCCCGTGATATACATGGGAGAGACACTTATGTTTGAAAACATAAAGAACGATCATGAGATGATTGTTGTTTACCCGAACATCTGAGAAGTACTTGGAGTACAAAAGATGTCGTCACCCATACAAGTCAGAAGATTGAAGAAAGTCATAAAAGTAATCTTCCGAAAATAAAGATAGGAATCTTTTAGGAAGGGCAAACAGGTGGAAAAGAGTTTTTCATGCTGGGAGTCGTTACTAACTCTACTAGATAAGAAAGTAAAATTAGAACTTGGGAAGTACTAATTTCAGTGGGAGAAACTGATATTATCACAAAAATCTTAAGAAGGGTTCGAAAGCAAGATAATAACGAAGCGAAGTGAAGATGAAACTAAACTGTCACCTTATAACGATCATGGAGATGCTCGAATCTATGGAATTAGGATCAAGGAAAAAGTATCCTAAGAATGAGTTGAGAACGTGAAGGAGTTCACGCGGGTGCTCAAATTTTACAGACTCTTGTTATCCGAAATAAACTAGGTTTATTTCGTCATCTAAATTGTGGTTTAGAATTTAGACGATAGTCCAAAAGGATGGAGTGTTCCAAGTAGGTTTATTAGATACGTGATCTAATGAAAGAAACCCTACTAAGTGAACATGGAAGCACACCATCTTACTATCCCTGGTCCAGGTCATTAATTGGACACTAATGACTTAAGAAGACTAGCATGAGTGATTGACAAGATAGCGCTGTTTCTTGGGCCATGGGAATAGGAGTATTCAAAGGTCAACTTCATGGGTGTATAGTTGATGCACTGGAAACCCGCCAAATGAGAGTACTTTAAGAGTTGAAGTTGTAAGTTGTCATAACTCTCATTTAAGCAATTTGGAGAGATTCTGATGCACCCGAAAAGGTTGCACACCCAAGCGGAGGTATCAAGTAGTAACCGGTAAAACCGGAGTCGATCCAAGGATAGGAAGGTGATTTGGATATCGAAGGGTCTCGTTCGCCGGTCTAGATATCCCTAACTAACTTAGACTAAAAAGGAAAAGAATACAGGTAAACGGGGGGTTTTGGATTGAATGAGGAACAAAACAAGAAAACAAGCAAAACTAACTAAACAATATAAGTAAAACGGGCGAGGGAGATTCGAGTCGAGAGAAGAGTAGGAAGAACAAGAGTCGGGAGACGGTAAGACTCGATTCGGGCAACAAATAAGTGAGAAGGGTGTCGAAGTCCGGGAATTCATAATGATAAACCTACGACTATGTGTAGTCCGATCTAATGTGTCAAAATACAATCGATGTTCGACTCCTAAAGTAGATGTCTCTAAGTACTACGTATATCCGGAGATCATACTTAGTCAAACAAACGTCTAAATCGGTTAATCCCGAGTCATCGAAAGTGTCGTCTAGTCGCCTAACTATTTGAAGTGCTTGACAAGACACATGAAAATACGATCAAAACGATAATCGAAATAAATGAACATCAATTTATAATCATAACATCAAATCATATTAAACATAATCACGAATTCATCACATTTCATCTCATATAATCGACACACTAAAGTTAGCTAAACATGGTGATTAAATAAGAAATGGAAAGAAGATGATGAGAGAATCCCCCTTTTTCGATGTGGTTTGAGGCTAAGATCGTCGGAAAATATGAGTCTTAAGGTGCAGCCGATCTCCCCTTAGCAAATTCAGGGTTCCCCATAGCGACCACCATCATCTTCTCCATTTATCACAAACCTCCATTAAAGCTAAACCCTAGTTTTCTCTCTCTAGCAATTTCCAACCCAAAATCAAATCAAACCACATGGGTAGCTAGCCAAGGACATGAGAAGTTAAAGCCCCGTGATTTCGGATCAAGAAGGTTGCCGGAGCACCATGAAAATTCCGGCCAAAGAGTTGATGAAATCCGGCCAAATCCATGATTTCCGGCCAAAATACCTTAGATCCGGGCCAAAGGAGGTGCTGCCGAGCTGCAGGCGCGTCCATGGAAGCTTCCCGTGCCGCGGATGCGTCCCGTGAAAGCTGGAGCTGCTGTCCGAGCTGCAATCTTCCCGTGGAAGCTGCTGGAGCTGCTGTCCGAGCTTCTATCGTGCGGCCTGGTTGCTGCTGCTGTTGTGCGTCTGGTCCGTGCTCCGGGCAGCAGCAACTCCCGCTGTTCGTGCTGCAGCTTCCCGTGGAAGTTGTCCCGTACCCGAGCTGCTGCTCCGGCCAAGCTTTGGCCGGCCTTAGTGCTGGCCGGCCTAGCTTGGCCGGTCTCCCTTCACCTTCTCTCTTTCTAGCCCTCAACCCTAGAAAAACCCTAGGTTTTTGTTGAAGAACACCAAGAACCCTAGCCTCTCTCTCTCTTGCCTCTTGCCCAAGCTAGAAGATGATTGAAGAAGAAGATGAATAGTAGCCTTTGACCCCTTACTCTAACTTGAGTCAAACCCTAGACTTAGTCAAACTTGACTAAGTCTTTAGACCACAAATGGGTGTCTATAAAATCTCTACCCAATTCTTCTTCTCTTAATATTTCTTGGGCTTGGACTTGGTTTTGGGCTTTGATTTAGAAACAAAGAGAGTGCCTCCATCCTTGTCTCTACATCTTCAAATTCTTACAACGGACTAGAATACCCTCGGACTTTTTTTTTCCACATCTTCCTCGTCCGGACTCCGAATTGAATACCGTTTTCACCGTCGGACTCGTCATTGACTATACTTGTCATTTGATTTGCTTGAAGTCTTTTTCTCTCATTTTCGGCACATGAAATGATAGTGATGATTCGCTCCCTTTATTCCGATTTTCATGTCTAACTCCAAAATAGGTACCTAACATGAAAAACACATAAAATATTATTGATAACACTCGAAAAGGAATAATTAGTCTAAGTTAGGCTCTCCAAATGTGACATTTTAGTGTCACATCAGATTCCTCAAAACATGAGTACTCACTCAGTTTATGGAAGGAATGTCGAACTTTAGTACCGTTAAACGCCATCCGTAAAAAGTGGTTATAAAGGTGGAATACTAGGGGAGACAGGATAGACATGAAATTGAGTGGGAGTACAAGAATGGAATATGTTTTCCTGAGTAAAATCAGGATAAAGTATCTCCGGGCCACTTGATGAGAAACAACAGAAAAATGCATGGTCGCGCTCAAACGGATTAAGAGTTAATCGTTTGAATTGGAAGTTGTTCACGGGATCAAGAGAGTCTGATGAATATGACAAATCAGATATGTTTTCCTGAGTAAAATCAGGATAAAGTATCTCCGGGCCACTTGATGAGAAACAACAGAAAAATGCATGGTCGCGCTCAAACGGATTAAGAGTTAATCGTTTGAATTGGAAGTTGTTCACGGGATCAAGAGAGTCTGATGAATATGACAAATCAGATGGGATACGAAAAAACATGGGAATCGAGCATTGCACTTGTTCTAAGTACAAGTGGGAGACTGAAGGATATATTGCCTCGGTCTGAAGGAATGGTATCCTTCCGAAGGAATGTCCTTCGACCAAGGTTGGAATGCGTACAATTTGGCGAATAGGATCTTAATGACCTTACTCGGAAGATCATTAGTCCGGTCCAATTAGGGGTCGTAATGCTTAGCTAGAAGCCAACTACAATCGTCGGATCAAGGAGTTGATTCGCGGCTAACATAGACTGGATCCTACAAGAGTTACACATCAGAGTAATGATTTGAACGGAGAGAATTGACTAGAAGGAGAATGGCAAATAAGTGGATTGGATCTATTATTGGTAAGGCTTTAGGTGGGCCGGTCATGTGATGGCCGACCTAGGCAAAGGGGCCGGCCATGTGATGGCCGGTTAGGCCCTAAGTGGGCCGGCCAAGGAAGCCCATAAAGGGCTATGTTGGCCGGCCACTCAAAG
>BEHA01000141.1:51296-77678 GCA_002897215.1 Eschscholzia californica subsp. californica
CCCCCCCCTTTTTGTAGTTGTTGGAACATCATTCCCACATTGCTCTTAACCCCCTCCAACGGTCATAACGCATCCTCTATAAAACCCAAACCCAGGATATGTCATTCACCTTCACTTGAAAATTTTTGGATATCTTGGGAAGCAAAAGCAAGTGTTAGTCGACTGTTTCCTGCCATGACATACAAAACCAACGTATAAAACTCATCATGTTTACGAACCCATCGTGTTCTTGGATGGCCTAAACACATGACCAATAGGTTTAGTTGGTTTCCTCCCAAAGTAGGTTAGACAATCTTCCCGACGTACTGCAGGTTGTGAAGTTGATGGCTGAGAAGAAGAAGATACTTGAGAAATAGGTGGTTGTGAAGCTCCAAGTGGTATTTTGGCCGAGGGTGTAGTCCTAATATAGCTAAATAAATGGGGGTCATATATTAAAAATGTTTCTAAACGTGGGATTAGGACGGGGGTATTTTGGTCCGAGATCGAGCATATGACTCGCATGCCCCTCACATAACGGCTTATTGACGAAAAAAAAGGGCTTTGGGAGTTAACGCTTAAACAAAAATGTTTTTAGGGGTGTAGTCCTAATATAGCTAAATAAATGAGGGTCATGTACTAAAAACCCAAACTTAAAATTCATAACAGAGTTATTTTTGATATGTGCAATGGACGATTTTTTTCTTAGAGGAATGTCTTCGTATTGTGGCTTTATAGTTTTGATTTGAAAGAGCTGTCCTATGACATAAGTTAATCAAGTAAGGCGACTATATAGCCACTTTAGAAGTATCATTGGGCACTGGCCCAAATAGCTTGGAGTATCCGTACCTACTAAAATGTGATACAAAAATAAATGTTGGTGAAGGGACTCGAACACGGAACCTTCTGTGCGCTTTAGAAGACTATATAGGCACTTTAGAAGTATCATTGGCCACTGGCCCAAACAGCTTGGAGTGTCCGTACCTACTAAAATCTATATAACAAAACACAATGTTTTGTGCTGACTGGGACAAACCCATAGATAAATCCGGCCGTTCGTTGTGTTTGATCTTAAATCTTGACCACCAAATCTATTACCTCCCTAAAAAAGACATAATTCGTTCACCTTTCCATTAAATCTTTTCTAAGAACTTTGTTCACCCCATGATATCATAGTCGTCCATCCGGGATCTACTTCTATCGTGTCTTTTAGATTCATCTAATTACAACACTAATCACGTGAATTAGAGTGGTGGTATATTACAACAGTAAAACCTCTCGTAAAGAATTTCAGTTACAAGTTCCCCCTCTCCCTTTCTTCATCCACTCTCTCTTTATCCACTCTCTTTCTACCAACGGTTCTATTCTCAATCGTTCCTCTCTACCAATTAATGCACCCAGTACAGATCTTCATCTTCTTCAGTTACAAATTGATGGTACAATATTGGGAATTCACAACAGCATAATGGAGCTTTAAACCTACCCTTTCATTCTTCTTCTTCAAGCTCAATTAACTCTGCAATCTTCATCTTGTTCTTTGCATTGGGTCAGTTTCCTCTTCTAATTTTTTTTTTCGTTTATTCATTTGTTAATTCTTGTTTATGGCTAGGGTATAAGTGAAGTTATATCAGAATCTCTTAACATTTACCTGATTTAGTTCATTTGTTTAATTTTTGAGATTTCATAAAATTAGGGTTCCTGAGATCTATTAACTATTACCTGATTTAGTTCATTTATTTTATACATCTATGCTAATAAATTTGTTATGAGCATTGAGCGATGAGCAGAGTGTTAGAAACCGAAAACGGGTCTGCTTTATCAGCTGCAACTAGAACAATTTTAGGAGCTCTTTTTTCATTTGTAGTCATCGAATCTTCAAATCTACTTGGTATGTAAATTTGAAGTATAGAATTCGATGTCCATACTTGAAATATTTGTCTGGATATGCTGAATTAAGTTTAGAGAGTAGAATATTTCAAACCTATCAATAACCATCAAAAGAGGATTTAATGAACAGGGCGTCGGACTGTGGTTCCTTGAGATAGAGCTAATAGTCGGATCTCTTGTGTATCCAATACTCCTTTCATGGCAGAAACATAAGTTGCACCCTATATTACTGATAGTTCTTTTGTTGCTCTTTCCATGGTTGCAGGTACTACTTGTGGCACAATCTTTACACCAGATACATTTTTTAGGGGTTCAAGTGCAGCTGTTGGAATGAATGAATTTGACCTTGCAGGAGGCGTACCAATAAAAATGATTCCGTTTTGACAATTTTAGAGAGGAGATAACATATGATGAATACATGTGAAAAAATAGCTCAGCTAAACATCATCTCCCATTTCCTTGCAACAAATCTTCACAGCATATTGACTCCATATCTTCACCTTCAATTTTGGTCTCTCGGCATCAAGAAATTTTCCCCCAGGTCTCCTTCAACTTTAATCTCCGAATGTTACAGTATTCCTAGATCTTCAACTTCAAGTAAAGCTTAATATAATCAGGTAAGACAATCTCAAAACTTGTAGGTTCTCATGGCTCTCTTATTTTAGTATATTTAGTTTCTCTAGAGCTACGTTATTATAAAGGTTTAGCTTTTACTTTTGTATCATGCCAGTAGCTATTCGGATTTCAGATTTTCCTTTTGAAGATGATTTTGAAACTTCTGGCTACTTGTTAGAATACCGTTTTTATTGTTTTAATTTTTCTAGGCTTCTTTTCTTCTGGTAGTCTTTGCATTATCTATTTGGTTATCTGAAATTGTTCATATTCGATCTGTTTGGTTTCCTGTTGGGTTCAATCTCTAGAAGTCTCTGCATTAACCAGGTAAGATTATTCGAATAATTCGACAGGCGACAACTATGTATCCACTGTATCCAATGTATCCATTAATAGATCAAATGATAATACTATGTATTTGTTCAACAAATTATCTAACTACCACAATACTGTAATTCATAAAGTCGATTTTGATTTTGGTCGTTAATTTTGCAGATTCATTGATGTGGATACACCCCTTCTACTGTTAGATGATCCAGTTGTGGGAGGTTATTAAGGTATGTGGTTTTCCACACTACACTATATATTTTGCGTTTCAGGTCTTCCATTCAAAATATGATGGTGATGAGATTCCATTGGTGAGTTGTGTTTTTGTTGTATACTTGTATTGTAGTCAACATGAAATACTAAATTTTTATGGAACCAAATATGTTTGACAATATATCTTGGTTACTTTTCTTCTGAATAATTGAGTGAGATGGTCGAACTTGGCCATGGTAACAAGGTTTCAGTTTCTTGAAATACTTTTGCGGGTATTGACCCTAAACTTGCCATCCTTATTCAGTGAATCGGTACATTATTTATCGCTCGTTCTCTTTCTCTTCATGAGTTTCAATGGTTATATGTTATACATGTTTAATCAAGTTAATTTAGATAAAGCAAACCTATCTATATTTGACGCTGGAAAAATTGATATGTCAACAAACCTTGAAGCCTGCAAAAGATTCGCTTTATTTACGAACTCCTTATTGAATGGACATGCCACATGTTCCCCAGGTCCATAAAATGCTGTCATTCAAGTATCATTTCGCCTCTTTAAAAACTTATTTACTGATTTCGCTTATTCACGAAGATTTGGTTCAATAAAATTTGATCAAGTGCAGGTGAAAATATATACTCAGTCTGGAGAAGGAGAACATGCTACAAATGGCCTTAAGAACCTTAAGGAAAGATTTTATGCAAGTTAACTTCTGGAAGCATTTACTTACATTAAGTTTTTCCCAACTGTATATGTAGCCAGGGTGAGGTTTCTTGCCGCTTTATCTGATAAGCAGGTTGTCTCATTCACATTGACTAAAACTCTTCTATTAAGTGAAGAAGTTTTACAAATAGAATCATAGATGTTAATGGAACTAATCTATTTTTTTATTTTTTATTATCTAACAGCTTGAGCGTACGTTGTTCTTCATTATCGAGCTTAGCTTGATGGGCAATGAAATGCTCAAGTACTGACCATATTTATTAGCTTCAACATAAATCTACACAACAACATGTATTCTATATAGGTTTGTATTTTGGCGTCCGACCATCCAATGCCACTCGAGATACTCTGAAGATCAACCACAGTGAATTTAGACACAATTGCCCACTGTCCTAATTTCCACTTTCTTCCTTTTCTCTCTAATTTATCACCAAAATCGTTCTTTATGTTACAGAACCAGTCTTCTCACTCTTTCTTCTCTGTTGATGTTGAGACTTGAGAGTGCCAAAAATGGAAGAAGATTGTCAAATTGAAGCGACTTAGTGACTTTATCACTAAGAAAGAGATGATTAAAGAAGGAAGATGGTTCATAGTACTTTTTTACTGGATTCTGCATATGTTGTTGTTGTTGTTGTTTCTTCAGTTCAAGTTCTTCACCACCTGGTATACCCCTCTCTCTCTCTCTCCTTCTCTCGATTGAGAATCAAAATCAATGAAACAAAATCCTTGAAACAAAATCCTTGAAACAAAATCAATGGAACAAAATCCTTGAAACAAAAAATAAATCAATGAAACAAAATCCTTGAAACAAAAAATAAATGAAACAAAATCCTTGAAACAAAAAATCCTTGAAACAAAAAATAAATCGATGCTTCAACGTGGAAACCCGTTAGCATCTCCAAGGTAAAGTGAAATTAATGAGAAGAATTCATCCTTCCACCATATCCAATCTCTTCCCCAAAAAATGGATGTTTAAACCCATGTGAAGTCAAAGATAATGATGGTTTTTAGGCTTCTTATCAAAAGAATGAGCTGAAGAAAGTCCTGTTTATTCTGTATAATAAATTATTGTGGTAGGGTGTTCTTTTGTTAGGTTTAACCCATTCCGTAAGGGTTTTCTGTACCAAAATTTATCATCATAATGCTTTCATCTAATTCTATTTGGAAGTACAGAGCTTCTTTTTCATATCTTCTGCTACTTGATCTATCTAAGTTTCCTCTTTCTATCAATTCTATTTGATAGCTTCTGTCTTATCCCCAATTAAAACTTAATTGTTTGCGATATGCCTTAATAACCTTCTGTGGTCTGTAAATGGGTTGAAGAAGCTGTGATTTACTCTATGTATTGTATGACTTGATCCTTAAGTTGTTAAATCATATTGTAATTTGTGGAAAAATCTTGATTGCCCAAATTATGGGATTGCTGAATTATTATTTTATCGATGATAACTTGTTCGATTACTTAAGAGCTTTATTTGAAACTGTTTTAATTACCTAAGATTGAAAGAGACATCTTGTTAGGTTATAGTATAGTCATTATATTTTGAATAAACAGGGGTAGGGATTGGGATTGTCTGATTGAAAACTGTATATTCTCTGATTAATAAATGTGAAAGAGTAGAAGGAAGAGCATGTCCCTCGATGCCCGATGAATTTTCTTCGGGCATCTAACATATATTTATACTTCCATTGTTTCATAACACGCTCTATACCAGTATGTAGTTTGTGATAAGATTATGTTGCAAATATTAGTTTTCATAAGTTATTATCGAAACTTCAAACTAGAAGTATGGGTTTGATTTGTGTTTAGTTTTATATTAGATTGGGCCGATCAGTCTAAACTTTTACAATTGCCCGTTATTTTCAACTTAAGTACCCAAACGATCATCAGGAAGCCAAGCTATTATCGTCGACACATTCTTTAGTACTATCCATTAACAAGACGGAACTTCAGTGTCAACTTTGGCTCGTGCAATGGCAGCTGCATAAGTTTTTCTCTGGAGAAGCTATTGTGGCTTTTGTTATGCTTCAACTCTTTGTTAGTCGAAGTGGCAGAAAGGTGGGAAGAACCTGGGAGGTAGGCCAACAAATAAAGTAATGCTGATCAACTTTTTCTTTTTCATGTGTTTATAATTTATCCTATTACTCACTTGCTCAATGTTCTCGTTTGCAAAATCCATTATTTGGAAATTTAATTTTATTAAATTATAATGTGAGGATATACACCCAGTTAATATGGATGAAAGGAGAGGTTCCCTATTAGTTTCCCCCCTTCTCTCTTCATGTAACCACATCTTTATCTCTCTAAACCCCCTCACTTTCTTTCAACTCCGACTTCTCAATTTCTAACTTCAGGAATCAAGTTGAGTTTGGTTTTGACTTTAATAAGAAAAATATGAGAGATGAATCAAAATTAACTATCTTCAATTTCTAATAGACTATCACGCCGACTACCTTATGGGGGAATTGTATTACCATATGATACACGGTGTCTAACCTACCTAATGATTCAAATTAATAATTCTTATTTATATGATTCAAATGTAGGAGACCAACTATGCAATAAGAAAAGAAGTTATATGATGGTTTAGTTGGTACATTGTTTTTCCTTTTAACCTTCTATGATGTGAGAAAAACACATGTTAATGTCTTACTCTAAGCAATCTCGAAGAAGAGTTGAATGGTGGTTTTAGTTACTACATTTTCATTTGAACCTCCTATTATGTGATAAAAGCATTTGCCCGTGCCCTAAGGGCACGGGTTATACCTAGTATATATATATTATACAATACAGATCAATGTGACTAGGACACAATAATTACATAAAATATGACTAGGACAAATCTTGACCGTCTAAATAGCAACTCTAGCAAAATCTAACGCATTCAATCCACTATAGAGATACAATCTGACTAGGACAAATCTTGACCGCTCGAATAGCCAAATCTTGACCGTTTGTTACCCTCTCTCTATATCTCTGCCTGAAACGGACCCATTCAATGATTCATTCCCCTTCATCTTCCTACTCTTCCTTTGGGGAACATTTGCCTCTTCTGGATCTCAAAGGTTAGTTTTATCTCTCACCATCTCTCTCAATATCGATTTCTATTTTCTGTCTCTCAAATCACTCTCGGACTACAGTCGCACCAAGGTTTACAATCTATATAACAAAACACAATGTTTTGTGCTGACTAGGACAAGCCGAAAGACAAATCCAGACGTTCGTTGTATTTTCGATTGCATCCACACTCTTTGATCTATTATCCACTCTAATTTTTAGAAGTTTAATCACCCACTAAATAAGGGAAAGTAAATAAACCCCTAAATCTGGGATGTCTGATGTCATCATCTACACAGTCAACTCCATTCGCGCTTTGCATCCTTTGGCGCGTTACAATTTCCCTTCTTTGCAGAATTTCAGTGTTCTTCATAAATTAATGTCCTTCCGTTACGAACTTACCATCTCCCCAGATCGAAGAAAACAAACCTCCCAAATCCATGTTCCAACAGTTGCTCACCAGGTCTCTCTTTCCTTTCTGATATTACTTGGATTTCATTTTTTCTCTCCATCTCTCTCTCTCTCTCTCTTTAGATTATTGTTTTATTGTTTCAATCTTTACATCCGTATTTCTTTGTTTCAATCTTTACAGGTCTATAAGATTTTTCCCGATTAAGAGTAGATTCACTGGATGTTCCTGGAATATGGTAAGACCTTTTCATCTCTCTAATTATCTTTTATCTTTAAGTGTTTTACTGTTTCATTCTTTACAGGTATACACACTCTCTCTTTCTATGTAAATTTTTTAAGGTTTATTTATTCTGATTCTTGGAGGTGAACTTTGATATTGCTGACTGATAACTCTAATATGATTTTGATTTTTCTTCTTTGTTCTCTTTTTAATTGTGCCTACATAAATTGAGACCTACAATGTTTACCATTGACACACACTAAATGTTTGACAAATTTCCTAAATGAACTCATTACGGCGTTGATATGCTATTTCATCACAATTACGAATTTAGGATTTTGTTTGTTAGATCTTTTGGTGGCTAAGCTTTGGTATGTTCAACTAATCAACTTCCTCAATCTCTCAACTCTTCCCTTTTGTTCTTTAATTTGCAAAGACTTGATGTAATCTGATTCATATTTACATGTTAGAATTGTGTTCAGGTTTGGGTGTTCTTTATTCATTTCCATTCAAAATGGGATTGTGGCATACATGCTTGTATTATAATTTTTCTCTTTCCCAATCATATTAGTATTGATAAACTCAAAATTGTGTTCATTAGATTGAAGAAAATGACTTGAAATTCTTTGGTACGAATTACTACTTAGATATTTTTTATTGCTATAGAATGTGTGGGTTGAAGAAGCGTAAAGCAATCTCGCATTTTATGCTGCTTGGTGACGTCTGAGTGCTTGTAACGTATGAGTTGACATCATGTTACGAGTATGTTGCTCCATCTTTTTGTGGTCGACATCAGTTTCATTCAAATTAAATGTATGGTAGGCTACTAATCTACCAAATACTCGAAAGGAGAACTACTACTGGCGTTGTTCATTGAAGCAATTTCATTTCTATATTTTAAAGGTATATCTGATATTCATGTACGTAGGATGCAACTCATATGTACATTAAAATAGGTGTCTGCACGCCCTTTGTCAGGACTATACTAATACATTACATATACATAGACCTAGGTGAGGTTATTTACTCATCCCTAAGCATTTCTGAATCATGTTAACTTTGATTATATAATCGTCTGCTTTAGGCATGAATTTGATTTTAATTAATCTTTTTTTTTTCTGGTGGTTCATGGTTGCAGTATGCAACTGTTGAACACTAAGGCATCATGAGAAAGAAATTAAAGAAGATATCCCTTGGACCACTTTTTAAGAGATTCTTCTGAATGGTTATGAATGGGTAATTTCATTAAGTTACTATTTTCTTTATTTATTTCCACTTTCACCTTTTTCTTTATTTATCTCTACTTTCTCATGAGTTTAAAGCACAACTCATCATTTGCGGCAACTTTGGTATAATTTCCCAGTTATAGGTAAGGAAAGAAGAATTTATGGTTTGTTTGAAACTGAAATAAAAAGAAAAATTTATATGGTAATATCCTTCGAATGGAAATTGTTGTTTGCTTAGACCCCCATCAGTTACTTTTACGGTGTTTTTCTTCACTAAGCCTTACATTTACGTAACTAAAGAAACCTGTAAACATGAACAACTTATGTTTGGTTTATCTCGTCGAACAGTGTTGAATACTAAAGTTGATGTGTAATAAGTTTGTTTTGACCTCCATATAAATCGATGTGCCTATGTATTTGGTAAGAAAGGTTTAGTTCATCGGATTTCTGGTGAGCAATTTCAACGGAGGTTTATTTTTTGTTTGCCGGCGATGGGTTTATTTTTTGTTTGCCGGCGATGGGTTTATTATTTTTGTTTGCCGTAATTCCGACTCCTCGATTTGGTTTCGGGAATAGAGGTGTATTATGAATTAAGTTGCACATAGGAATAGAGACAGATGATTTGCAATAAATACAACTCAGTGTTCTTTACTTATTTTTAACATTTGATTATCAGAAAAAAAAAAAAAAAAAATCTCATTTGCTTTATGTTGGTAGTAATTTTTGCAAATATTTCATTCTCTTAATTATTACTTGAAGCCTAGATCCAATCTCTTCAACCCTCATTATATATCATCTAATATTCAACCCTCCAACCCTATAGTTGATTAATATTTTGATTTTCTTTGATTTTTGGTTGCCACATATTTGAATAATTGGTTATGCTCTTCTTGGTTTTGGTTTATTGGAAAGTGTAAATTTTCACCGAGCTTGAAATATTAAAGTTTGTATTGCTCGACAAACTTCTGTTAGTTACTCAGTTTACTAAGGAATTTGCTCGAATTATTTTCTAGAATGCAATTAAGAAACAGGCATTGGTATACTATTGAATGCACAATCTCATTGATATAGATCAAACAATATA
Source organism: Eschscholzia californica subsp. californica (assembly GCA_002897215.1). NCBI lineage: Eukaryota > Viridiplantae > Streptophyta > Magnoliopsida > Ranunculales > Papaveraceae > Eschscholzia > Eschscholzia californica. The sequence goes on from BEHA01000141.1 coordinate 61,032, forward strand.
TAACAGTGATCTTTACAGCAAAAATTTTAATCGCATTGAAATATCCTCCTCCGTTAGCAGATTTTTCTTTTCGACAACTTCGAGTGGTTCAAAGAATGTCTTTCCAGCATTCGAGGAGGCGACAAAGTTCTTCAAGATAAAGGTACTTAGGGTCTTCATTCCTTGAAGCAAATATTCTTTAACTAACTCTGAACTTCGACCATTCTCTTCATCGAGTTCAATTCCTTTGATTTTTCTGTAATTAAGTATTTTTCATTACAATTATTTGTATGTATCTCCCCTTCTAAGAATATCCTAGATGATGAAGATCTACTGTAAGGCCTGTTAGTTAGTTGAGCACTTATATGAGTTGATATTATGTTAATTCTTGTGTTCATCTGTGCACTCAATTTCATTCTTCATCATATACAGATTAAATGCTATACAACCTGATGAGTCTGCTTTCTTGCCTTGTATATATTTGTCCAGGAACAATATTTCTTTCTGATTTGAAAATACAAGTGCTTCTGCATTGGACGAGATTTTGGGCATATTAGTTAGGAGGTCACTATGGTTTTACATTACATTTCCGGTTTTGAATTTCTTGCTACTCTTGTGAATGATTTCTTAAAGAGATGATATCTGAAACTTTTTCTACATATTACGTTATTTTTCTAAATAGAACGAGAGTTGGGTAAAATGCGAATTTTCTGTTGTAGCAGTGGTGATGAATTTGTCGTTTTCTTCCACTAGAGGAATGGACAAGCTTTTGTATTGTTAGTTGTTCTGGATTGCAAGCAAGCAAATTGGTCTCATCAATGCTAAAGAGTTTGTAGGCCGAAGGGGCTTATATAAAGCTAGCATCTCAACAACTTCATGTTAATTTATCAACTTCATGTCGCCCTCTGCTTTGGTACTTCTCTAAGATCACTCAATTTTGTAATTTTCAATTACCATTTAATTATTCAAATTCGAGAATAAGCACAAAAGATTTTACAATCACAAAGGATTAGGTTAGTTGCAGCGGTCGAGTTTGTAACATATACTTCCTTCTCTATTCTGTAAATGTAACTAAATTATTATTATTTTGATGAACAACACATATTTGTAGTTAATTACAAAAAAATAATTGTTGATGAAATCCTGGTTTTTTATTTTTGTCTCAAGGGCCATTGGGCATTTGATGTTCTTGGTAGGTTTTGTTTGCTCTCACTAGGTTTTAAGACAATTTAAAATCACTTTAGGTTTAGTTTATCATTCAACCTCTATCGTACCAAAGCTACCTAAACACGAAATTGAGAATTCATTATGAACATACAATTTACTTCCCCAACTTTCTCTCCCTCACAACTTTTGTATCTACAGTTACTGTGTCGTTTTCCACTAATTCTTAGTTAAACAAGCTTTCCAAGAATAACTAACTATTGTGTATCAAGCCCTCAGCATTCTCTCTTAACGACTTTGTCCCATTATTTCACTTTTCACTAATAGGCACTAAGTTGTGCAACTCCCAGTTCAACAAAAATTAAAAAGTTGTGCAACTCCCCTTTCTGTATTTCTTTCTTTCCAACTTTCTTATTTTTAGTTTATTTAGTCTCAATTCTCTGGTTCATGTTTGATTTTAATTTTGTAGATTGATATGGTTCGAAAATTCGTTTAGTAGAGTTATTTTTTTGTAATCATATATCATGTTTAATTAGGGTTTTTTTTTTGTAGATTTATATGGCTCTAGAATTACTTTTGTTGTATATTATTGTTTAGAAATTTTTATGCTTCACTAATATTCATTTCTTTTATTAGTTCATCACTAGCAAAACTCATTGAATGAATTTCTCCCGTGCCGAAGGCACGGGTTATATCTAGTCTATATAATAAAACGGGTTGAAGAGTGCTGACTGGGACAAATCGATGATAAATCTTGGCCTTTCATTTATACCATGATAAATCATGACCTTCCATGAGTAATTCTAATTTATTACGTAATGGCATTGGATATTTAATTTGATGACGGGGACAAACAAAGAAGATAAATCCAGCCGTCCGTTTCGTTTGATCTTGAATCATGATTATTGGATCTTTCACTTTTCCACAAAAAAAAACTATTTGTCCACCCTCTCATTAATCTATTAATCATAAATCATGTCCGTCCGTTGTGAGTATAATATAATCCTAGCCATTCTCCCTCACTCTGTCAATAATTAGGTGGTGGTTATGGTATAATCTAATGTCTGATTTAATTTCAGTCATTTGATATAATCTAATGTCCTCCAACATTCTCACATCCTCTCACATTTTGTCTTATTAAATAGGTCATGGCCTTTATAGATTAGACGTTTCATCATTTAAAATACTAATTATATAATATACGTTATATCTCTTTGCTGTTACCATCTCCAAGGTGATGTGAAACTATCATTTCCTCCGTCCACCATATTCAATCTCTTCCCCCAAAAATTCGATTCTCCAAAAGATGATTAAGAAGATGTCCTCCTTCCAAGATGGATGAATTTTGGAAGGTTTGATTGATCTTGGATTATTTTTAATGCCGTTTGGAGTGAGTTTGGACTAACCAAGTAATCTCTCTCTCTCTCCCTATATCTATCTTTGCATCCAGTTCATGTTTTATTTGAATTTCAATCATTATGCATTGTTTTGTTGGGTTTCTTTTCATCCGAGTTAATTGATTCAGTTTTCTAAAAGCTTGAATCGTTTCAAAATTTAGTATTGCTAAAGTGTTTCTGTTTTTTTCCAAATTTATCCAGAAACTGGATGGACGAGAAGATAACCACAAAATAATCTATGAAAATTGGTAGTGGTCTTTCAAGTAGCTTTCCATGTCTCATGTTTCTTGGATTATACTTCAAATTGTTAAAACCCAGTCCATTCTTCTTCATGTCATTCTTTATTTATTTGATTTTTATGGTTTTAAGGCTTGATATTTGTTGATTTGATTGAGAAATAGATTCTCAATGGAGTTCAGAGATTGTCGTAGTAAAATCTTGAGTGCGTATTCTTTTATGTTTATCTTTCTTCATTCAATTCTAGACGAACATCATATGATTTTAATCAGTTTGTTGTCGACAAAGTCTGCAAGAGTTCTAAGCATTCTTTGTTGTTGATATCTTTCTTTTAGCCAACATACTTTTTCCACCTGTTAGAGAATAGAGTGTTAGAGAATAGATAGTCATATGAGTTATCCTAGATAGTCCCACATTGGATGGGCTATTATTAGTGTTGGTACCTTGAGCCTATATAAAGGCTTCATATGTAATAGCTAAGTATTTAACTCACTTTCAATACTATTCTCCTTCTCCCATATTATTTATCTTACATGGTATCAGAGCATAGTTCGATCCTAGGGTTTCTAGTTAACCGGCGGCGGTAGCTCGTCAATAGCTACTGCCCGCCGGAATGTTACCGTAATGCAATAGTTATATGAGTTATCCTAGATAGTCCCACAATGGATGGGCTATTATTAGTGTTGGTACCTTGAGCCTATATAAAGGCTTCATATGTAATAGCTAAGTATTTAACTCACTCTCAATACTATTCTCCTTCTCCCATATTATTTATCCTACATGGTATCAGAGCATAGTTCGATCCTAGGGTTTCTAGTTAACCGGCGGCGGTAGCTCGTCACTAGCTACTGCCCGCCGGAATGTTACCGTAATGCAATAGTGTCTTTTACTGTTTTCATTAAATAAATTAGTTCTTAATTTTTTTTTTGTGTTATCTTCTCAGTCCTCTATCATCTCTGCTTCACAATAGCAATAGATGATGAACATAGAAGAAAACATATCTTCTTACTTTCATCTCCTTTCCAACAAATTTCCTCTTCTTCTCCATCTCTTCTACTTTTGTCAACATCAGTGAGGTTTCACTTTGTTTTTCTTTCACTCTATTCCTTCTTAAAACATTTTTTATAACATCAGAAAGAGCTCATCTGGTTCATCATTATAGTTTAAGAAGATTGTGATCATCTTCTCAATGAGCTTAAGTAATGAGTATATTTTTTGTTCAACTTTGATGTTGTGTCCCTTTTCAACCCCTGTTTCCAAAATCCCTCTCTCTCTAGGGTTTCCGCTCTCTATCTCTCTAGACTTTACCCTATTTCTCTAGACTTTCTCCTCTCTCTAGAGATCACAAAGCATTCACGAAACCACCAGAAATCTATAGCAGCTTCTGAGATAACCGAAAGAAAAAAAACTGAAAATGGGTCTCTTAATCAACAATGATTTATCATCTTCAATGACACAATCATCAAGTTGCATCTTCGTAACTCTCTCTCTGTTTTAGCTTAACAAGGTTGTCATCTTCTTACTCCAAATAGCTTAAGAAATGAGTTTTTTCTTTAATGGAGTTCATGTAGGTTCCAGTCTCAATTGAGAACAAACCTTCTGTATCCATTAATGGAGTTTTTCTTTCTTCTTCATCTTTTTCATAGTAATTGTATTGATAGTCAATTGCTGTTGAAGCTCCAAATGATCGGTTTTGTTCAGTAGTCAAAAGGAACTGACCTATTTTGAAAGTGGTGGAGCTGAAGGTCAGCTGCTGCTCTTGGAAGTTGGAACAAGGAAAGAAGAAAGTAAAATGATCTAGGGTTTCTAACTTCATTATGTGGTGCCTTTAATGTTTCGAATTACAAGGTTTAAAGTTGCTGGGTGGTTCTTATGTGCTCTTAAAAATGATGTTCTCTAGAACTACTTGGTGCTTTCAAAAAAAATATATATGGGAATTGTGGTGCCTATAACTTGGTGTGATGTTGTGTGGTGATGTGCCTCTTAAATCCTTTTTTCATACTTTACCTTTCTCACTCTAAATTTCTCACAAACTTTTCTTCTTAAAGCCCAGGTGGGTCAAGCATTCAATGTTTTTTGTTCTCTATTTCTCATGCCCAAGTAGGCCAAGCTATTGAGCTTCTCTCTTACCACTATTTCTAATTCAAGCCCAAGTGGGTCAAGCTATTAAGCTTCTCTCTTACCACTATTTCTATTTCAAGCTCAAATGGGTCAAGCTTTTAAGCTTCTCTTTTGCAACTATTTCTCTGTCAAGCCCAAGTGGGCCAAGCTATTGAGCTTCTCTCTTCAAACTCTTTCTCTTTTAAGCCTAAGTGGGCCAAGCAATCAATGCTTTATCTCTTTTCTCTTTCAAGCCCAAGTAGGCTAAGCTTTTAAGCTTTTCTCTCTTTTCATCTTTCTTTCTCATTCTCATGTGGGCCTAGCTATCATGTTTCTTCTTTCTTGTTTAAAGCCCAAGTGGGTCAAAACTACCACTATTCTACATCTTATTTACCTCAATCACACACATTAAAGCAACACCAACATTAATAGTAAGAATTTGAAACATCATCAAGGGAAACCTACTCAAACTCATGGTCTTCCACACTTGCAAGTCCCATTAGTTTGAGGGAGAGTATTATGGAGGAAGCCTACGGAGGAAGCCAAATCACAATTGATTCAAGAGAAGAACAAAAAGTTATTTTGTTTTTAGATGTTATTGTAATGAGTAAAGTTTTATTGTATCAAACCATTGTACTTATCAATATCTTGATAAGTACATTGGTTTGAGGGGGAGTGTTAGAGAATAGAGTGTTAGAGAATAGATAGTCATATGAGTTGTCCTAGATAGTCCCACATTGGATGGGATATTATTAGTGTTGGTACATTGAGCCTATATGAAGGCTTCATATGTAATAGCTAAGCAATCAACTCACAATCAATACAACTCTTCTCCCTCTCATATCATTTTATCTTACACCACCGACTCGGAGATTTGGACAATGTTACAAAATGGAATTGAATTGAGTATTGCCATTAGTAGTGGTTCATGGTAGACCTGCCATTAATTTTTCTTGCTTTTTGTGAAATGAACTTCTGATAAATTAACTTCTATTTTGTTACCAGAGAGTATTTCTTGATTCTATTTGGATTGAGGGTCTTTTCAGCGTCATTTTCAGGAAAGGAAATGGTAAGTAGTTTATGTTCTTTAAAATATGTTTTTATTGAGGAATTAAGGTTTTGTACTGTCTAATAAATTCTTTTATTACTGATGTATCCAATTATGGTACACAAGAGTATATATATATATCATAAAAATGATTTATGTCTCAATATACCAGTTGATTTCTTATTGAATGATTTGTCATGCGACCATTTGAATTGTTTTTTTTCCTTAGTAGAATTCAAGTGAGGAGAACGGAAATATAATTTAGCGCGAACTGGTCCTATCTAAGTTTATTGTTAGCAGTTAAGTAAGTTCTTATGTGAACGATAGTGAGAAAAGACGCATTAAGGAATCGGAGACTCCTCTCTATAAATTGCATTAAGGAAACATCTAAATTTTGTTGGGGGGTTTTAGTTTATTTCCTCTACTAATTCTAACCCACTTGTCCAGTTGAAGTGCATTAAATTTAGCTTTAGTATTTAAATGTATGGGCGATCTCCTCTCTATAAATTGCATAATATTTCATGATTTTTTCTCTAATTTAAAGTATGCAAGTTCATCTAATTGAAAAACATTACTTTTTAATCTTTTCTTTCCGTAGTGTTTCAAGTAGCTTTGTAAATGCATTTTAAAACTCCTTTAACTTAAAAAAATATCGGTAATAACTGATTTAACTAATCAACGATAAAAGTCCACAACATATTAGAACTTTATAATAGAATAACTTTATATAAGTAATTGGACTTTATATATTAGATTTTCAAAGTCACGGAAATTTTAAACAAAACTGCACGGTCAAATTGTAGACATAATTTGACAAATCTAATAGTAATTAAAAAAATATGCAAAGACAACAATTTATAATTAAATTATAATGATATTACGTTGTCATGACTAAATCCAAGTAATTTTCTTCTATAATATGAATTTTTATTTACTGATACTAAAAATGCGTCTCATAGCAAAAGACTTCTGGCCTTGCCACTGGTGAATTAGAGTGGAAATTGTTAATAGTCAAAATCATTCAATCATCTTTTAGGTACCAATATCATTACCACATACACGTTTTGTTATGAATTACGAATCAGATCTCTACAAACTTAATACTTATTATTTACCAGAAACACCTTGAATAGGTCTCTATTTCCATCTCTAGATATTGGGATGAAACTATTTTTCTTTTCGGCGAATTGGTACCTCCACAAGAGAGGAAATTTAATTAACTCAACCAAATCCAAGGCTGGACAAATAACCTAAAGTGACTATATACACACTGGGGCTAAAGGCCCAACCTTTCCCAAATATGAGGTCAAGGGTTTCTTACGATTAACACAAACATGCTAAATATAGCGATGCTCAAGGCCCGTAGCACAAAACTCATCTATAACTCCTGACTCCTGATACACGTATTTATAAAATTTGTCTATGAAAATGTAATGAAATGTTATTCTTCTTTGTTTCGGAACTGTGCAGGTGAACAATGCAGGTGAAATGATATTCTTATTATTTGCTATTTTCCCTCTTCTTCTTCTTAGTCTCTTCCTCTTGTTGTTCTTCCACTTTCTTATCTTCTTCTTCTTCCACTTATAATAGTAAATATTTTGTTAGATTTACAAAAAGAACTCGTCAATTTACTAAATGTTACAATTATTTGATTACATCATTGTATTATCATAATTTATAAAATATGCATTCCTACATGCCCTGTTATACCTCAATTTATTTAATCGATAAACGTTTATAAATTTAATGTAGTGTTCGTTTGATAAGTATAATGTATAAATTTGATTACATCCTTTTAGTATATAATTTATAAAATATCCAATGTCTTATTTCTTTAAGATATTTAGTATTTATGTTACAAAAGATTATTATTTTATTTAATAAATATTTTTTATTACAATAGTTAATATTTTATTAAAATTACAAAGAAAATGATGAAACATTTATGTTACAATCATTTTGTCAAATATTAGTTATACATATAATATACATCCGCCAAATATTAGTTATAAATATAACACATGATAAAATATTTAAGATCGAAAGATTTATTTGCTTGGCAGTCGACGGGAATGTAACTACCCTTGTAGAGTTTGCAGACGAACCCGTCTCCTACAAGGAACACAACATACTAAGTTTTGAAACCTATGATAAGGGAGCCATGTAGGTGAGGCAAAATAGCTTTCACAAAATAATCACAGCAGACCAAATCATAAGTTTAATTTATACTGGTAAAATATAAAATTTATAAAATAGTATTAATAAATAATTATCTTAAGGCTTATTTATAAAATAAGTCTTAAGATATTAAAAGATGCAATGTCTTATTTTAACAGTAAATATTAAAAGATTATTATTTTATAATTATCTTAAGACTTTTAGTATTTTTCTTATAAAAGATTATTATTTTATCTTATAAGAGATTTTAGTATTTATCTTATAAAATATTATTATTTTATTTAATAAATATGTTTTATTATAATATTTAATATTTTATTAAAGTTACAAATAAACTGATAATATATTTTATGTTACAATCATTTTGTCAATATTAGTTATACATATAATATATATCCGTCAAATATTAGTTATACATATAACATACATACAATCATTCACTTGTTTTTTTTATCTGTTTTTTTCTCTTTCTTCCATTTACTATTTTTTGTCTTGTTTCATTGTCACTTTAATGCTAAAAAGAACTCGCGAGTATTTTCTGCGGTTGTGTAATTGACTAAAGATGCTTCCATGAGCAATGAAATATAATATCGAGATCGACCACCCATAGTTGGGGTGAACTATGGTCATATCTCCCGATAAAGACAACTGTATCTATAATTCATAATATTCAATGTCTTGTTTATAAAAGATTATTATTTATCTTAAGAGTTTTATATTATTATTATAATAATAAAAGATTATTTTTATAAGTTATTATAAAAACTTTTATATAATCATATTATTATTATAAAAAGTTTTATATATAGACTCTTCTATTATTATTATTTATAAAAGATTACTATTTTATATTTTTCTTAAGTCTTTTAGTATTTATCTTATAAAAGATTACATTATTTTGATCTTATACAAGATTTTAGTATTCATCTTATAAATTATTATTATTTTATTTAATTAATATGTTTTATTATGATAGTAAATATTTTATTAAAGTTATAGAGAACATGATAATATATTTATATTTTATGGTACAATCATTTTGTCAATATTAGTTATACATATAATCTAAATTAAAGACTGTTGAAAAATGGAAGATTATAAGGTAGTTGATTTTTGTCTAACTGTAGGAAACAACGTTTATTTTAGATCTTTGTTTTTATAATTTTATAATTTTCTATATATTTAAAAATGTTGACTACAATTTTTTTAGTTACAAAACATTGATCTAGAAGATGAAATGTTGATATTGGACATCATCGACTCTTCAAAACCATTTTTGTAACATTACATATTTCATATGTCAATGTCAATTAACCACATATATCTTCAAAAAAAATAAAGTTAACCACATATATGTAAATTCTTATTTTAAAGACTGCTTGAAAAGAGAAAATGATAGGATATCACATTATAACGGTAGAATATCACATTATAAAAGGTTCAACCAATGTCATTCATATCAAGGCAACAAAATCATCAACCAATATAGAATATCACATTACAATGGTAGAGAAAATGAGTTACAAGGTTCGTTTCGCGTCGAGCCGCTTTTCTAGAGACTCGAAGTGGATGTCATTCATATCAAGACAAGTTGAATATATATATTTTTATCGTATTTTCATCATTTCGCTTCAAGTCGGACACTCTTCAAAAGTTATGTGTTTCTATTTGCGGGGAGGTAATGACACACGTGACGGATCGAGAAGAAGACGATCCGAAAATCAATAAGAGTCTAAGATATTTAAAGATGTTCCAAGATATTTGAAGATTCAGAAGATTAAGTTTCATGTACTTAGAATATCTATTGTAATTATCTAATATTATTATTGATCATGAACATGTTACACCATGAATTTGGATAAGCTCAATAATTACTATCTCAAAGATATTTTGGATCCTAAGGACCATATAGGAACCTCTAAAGCCATTTTATAGGGCATGAAAACCTATTTATTCTTAATTTATTTCTATCCAAATTCAGTAAATCATGGATTTCGACTTCCATGTGAATCGAACTTGGTACCTTATTAGGTCCACCAAATGGGCATCCATCACTAAGACAAAAGGTGTTGGAAACATGTTCAGTCCTTATACTGTCGTATAGTAAAAGTTGGTGGGAAGTTTTAAAGGTGTCCCATAATAGTGTTATGGGCGCCTCCCTCAAGACAAATTTGTGAGGAAATGAGGCGCCTATAACACTTCTTGAAGTTGCGTATAAAACTTTCTTCCGAACGAACCCAAGTGATTCTCAGTTCTCCCTCTACCAACAACGATATCAATCGTTGGATAACTTCCATTATAATGAACGTTATTGTTAGTATTAATATCACTTTTCAAATCAACCGTTGGATCAGTCATTATAACAAGCGTTGAGCGTTATTGTTAGTATTAATATCACTTTTTAGATCAACCGCTGGATTAGCCATTATAATTCGTATTAATATCAGTCTTCATATAAACAGTTAACTATTTAGGCCCCTAGAGCAACATTTGACGATGCCCAGAGCAATATTTCAGGGTGCCCAAAGTAGTATGTAGCTAAATTGTTGATTTTGTCCAAATCCCTGACGCAGATATCTCACCCATTCCTTCTCCCCATAATCTCTAACGTATATCTCTTTCAGTACTTCTTCCCTCAATCTCTAACGTATTTCGCCCAAATCAATTTTAGGAATTAGTAATCCCTTAATTCAATCATCCGATCGTTACAAAATTAAATTTAGGAATTATTCATCCCTTGGTTCAATCATCCAAGTCCCTATAAAATAACTCACTCATCATCTAATTGGTATACTCTGATTCAGAGCTGCTTTCTTAGGGTGAGTTCCTCACTTCCTCTCTGTCTTTTTTTATTAGATTTGATAGGTTTTATAGATTCTTATGTTTGAAGAAAAAACCCCATGCTTTCTTTTGGTATTGTTTATAGGTTTGAAGAAGAAATCCCATGTTTTTTGTACCTGTAGTTTGCCTGTGTAAAACATATAGTAGTAGTAATATGTATATCTATATAACAAAACAGAAGGGAAAACGCTGACTGGGACAAACACCCTTTTTTGATAAAGGATATTGTCTAGAAGTCCTTCTCAAAATTTAAAATATAGTCCTTCGTAGAGATAAAGTTACCTATTTAAAAAATAATAATTGTATCCTTCTTAGAAATAAAATAACTAATTTAAGAAAAAAAGAAACAAAAAAAATTTCAAGAGGTAAAAAAAGAATTTAAAATATCTCTCTCTCAATAAAATAATAACTAATTTAAGGAAAAAAGAAACAAAAAAATAATACAAATTAATGAGGGTATCCATAATATAACAATAAAATTTCGTCACATTTGATTGATACAACTGTCAGTGGCCTAGGGCACAGGATATTCCCTAGTATATATATAGGTTAGTTCCTCACTATAGCATTTCGATAGATGTGTGAAACAGATAGATGTGTATATATATATAGGTGAGTTCTTCACTTCTTCTGTGTCCTTTTTTATTAAGTTTGATAGGTTTTTCTATTATATAGGTTGTTAAGTTTGAGGAAGAAACCCCATACTTTCTTATGGTATTGTTTTCTAATATAAACAGGTTTGATATGTTTTTTTTTAGTTTAGTTACACTGTTGATATTTTTTTATAGGTTTGGAGAAGAATAACCCCATGCTATCTTAAGGTGACTTCCTCACTTCCTCTCTGTCTTTTTTTTTATTAGGTTTGATAGTTTTTCTATTATATAGATTGTTAGGTTTGAAGAAGAACCCCCATGCTTTCTTATGGTATTGTTTATAGGTTTGAATAAGAAACCCATGTTTTTTTTGTACCTGTAATTTGCCTGAGTAGTAATATGTATGTATCATTAATGAAAATCATATGCAAAGAGGATGAAGACTGATCTAATTAGTTGTAAATATATATAGGTTAGTTCCTCACTATAGCATTTCGATTACAAGAGAGACAGATAGATGTGTATATATAGTATACCATTTCGATTACAAGAGAGACATATAGATATGTATATATATATAGGTGACTTCCTCTCTGTCCTTTTTTAATTAGTAGTAGTAATATGTATGTATCATTAATGAAAATCATGTACAAAGAGGAGGAAGACTGATCTAATTAGTTGTAAATATATATAGGTTAGTTCCTCACTATAGCATTTCGATTACAGGAGAGACAGAGAGATGTGTATATATAGTATATCATTTCGATTACAAGAGAGACATATAAATGTGTATATAGGTGAGTTCCTCACTCCCTCTCTGTCCTTTATTTATTAGGTTTGATAGGTTTTTCTATTATAAAGATTGTTAGGTTTGAAGTAGTAACCCCATTTTTTCTCATGGTATTGTTTATAGGTTTGAACAAGAAATTCCATTTTTTTTTGTTATACATGTAATTGCCTGTGTAAAACATATAGTAGTGGTAATATGGAAGACTGATCTAATTAGCTGAAACTTTTTCATTCAAACGTCCTCATCATGTGCTCCTCATTTGCAAAATATATACTAAAGCATTTGTATTACAAGGAGACAGAGTGATGTGTATGAGATGTGTATATATATATATTTGTATATAATTTGGAAAAAGATAACTATATACATTTACCATCTCCTCTTACTAATATAATCAACATTAGCTTCCTAGAGATTAAAACTTTTTGCTCATGATGTGCATAATAACCTAAATACTCAACATGACCATCTCTCTGTCCTTTCTTTTATACGTTTTTTTTATTAGATTAGATGATTTCTTATAGTTTTGAAGAAGAACCCCCATGTTTTTTTAAGGTATTGTTTATAGTTTTGAAGAAGAACCCTCATGTTTTTTTAAGGTATTGTTTATAGTTTTTAAGAAGAAACTCCATGTCTTTTATGGCATTGTTTGTAGTTTTGAACAAGAAATCCCAAATCTTTTAAGGCATTGCTTATAGTTTTGAAGAAGAACCCCCATTTTTTTTTATCGTATTGATATGTTTTTTTATTATATAGATTGTTAGGTTTAAATGAAGAAACCTCATGTTTCCCATGTTTTTAAGGTATTGTTTATAGGTTGGGATAAGAAACTCCATGTTTTTTAAAAGTATTGATAGGTTTTTTTTGTTATAGATTATCGTACATGTAAATAATATATACATTGTTTCGGCTGTATGAGCTCTGAGATAATAATAACATTTATCTGTATTTTCATTCTTTGAAGAGGATTCAAGTAAACACTTCTGCTGTGCCGATATACTGAGGCAACGTTCAAGATGGGTTTGGAGTGATACTTATAATAACATCGGTGCACGATATTTAATAGTAATACAGTATGATATAGTGAAATCAGGTGGAGAGGGGATGACCACATACTGTAACTGGCCTTTGTAGAACATATTGTAGTAGTAATATGTATGTGTCATTAGTGAACATCATGTGCCAAGAGGAGGAAGACTGATCTAATTAGTTGAAGCTTATTCATTCAAACCTCCGCATCATGTGCTCCTCCTTTGAAAAGTATATACAATAGCATTTCGATTACAAGAAATACATAGAGATGTGTATATATATATATATAATTTGGCAGAAGATAACATGCATATAAACCATTTTGTATTAAGCAACCATTCCTTTGCTTTATTTAATCAACCAGGAGGCAGTAGAGCTAACTATATACATATAAATAGTTGAAGCTTATTCAAACAAACCACCTCATCGTATGTTCCTCCTTTGAAAAGTACATATTATAGCATTTTGATTACAAGAGATACATAGAGATGTGTATATATATGTAATTTGGTAGAAGATAACATTCATATAAACCATTTTGTATTAAGCATCCATTCCTTCCTTCGCTTTATTTAATCAACCAGGAGACAGTAGAGCTAACTATATACATTGACCATCACCTCCTCCTCCTAATATACTCAACATTAGCTTCCAACAGATGTTATAGTATATTTCTCCCGTCAATGAGATCACAGTTAATATTTATATTTGGTCGAACAACGTTAAGAATGGTATTTAGCTGTTGATTTTTAAAATTCTATATATGCATATTGGTTGCTAATATTATATGTGTATCTTTCCACACCTTCACATTGTTTTTTCCTTTTTATTTTAAAAAATTAACGTTCTTTTATCTCACAAACACTCTTCATCTTCCATGTAAAGGTATTGCTTCTTTTGGGCATCTTCGACAATTAATATTTCGACGCCACCAAGATGCGTTCAAACGAGCTTAAAAACATTTCAAACAAGTTACCCTTTGTCAGAAACGAATCCAATGGACCACATGGAAAGAGGAAAAGAGATGAATTTGAAACACAAGACACGTCTTTACCGTCTGTTAATTGGTCATCCCCGACTTTGTCATCGGTGGCTTCATCACCATCCATTAATGTGCCAACATCACCATCCATTAATAGACCACCATCCCCTAAATTATCGTCTTCGTCTTCATCATCAGTGAACCACTCTTCACCTCTGCATTTTGTTAAGCTACCACCACAACACCCACACCCACCTCCAACCTATAACTACTTTCGTTCGCCTTGCCCAAAATTTCACGCATCGTGTCATGATATCCGAAGCTTCAAGGGCGTGAGTATGACGTACATGGTGATATGTTGTAAGAAATGTCAACGAAAGTACACAGTAATAAGTCGCAATGTGAAGAATAATAAAGGGTTAATTCCGTTTTAGCCCCCAATTTGTGACCAACTCACCGTTTTGGCCCCAATAAGTGTCCGGCAGTTCGTTTTGGCCCCAAAATCCACTTTTCGGGCAGTGCTGACATCATCAAGTCAAATTCAATACTTTTCTATACCTAAATTACCCCTCGGACCAAATCTTCTCTTTCACACCAAATCCCAAGTTGTCACATCCCATCTAGTTATTTAATACCCTTTTCTTTACCTTCCCAAGACATTTGCTTTCTCTCCATTTAACACCACCAGCAAAACAAAACTCAACTCCCTCCCTCAACTTCATCTCTCTTTACCTTCTTCATCTTTCTTTACCTTCTTCTTCACCAACAGACAAGGGCATGTAATGGCTAGGTCGTGATTAACAACGAATTATGGGATTCTTTTTTAAAATTTCATTTAGGGTAGACAGGATTATATCAGGTTCCACTACATTGAAGAAAGCCTAGTTCCCAATCGCTGTAAGAAGATTAGATAAGTTGTATCGAAGATGCAAGAAGCAATGGACTTGTACTTTTACTGTACTCAGACAAATTGTTGCTCTGATTTTTGGTTTTAGAGAGAAATCTACCTCCTCGGGTGTCCTGGATTGAGTTTGGACTCAAAAGAATTTTTTCTATAAGTTAGTCTTTGGATAGATAGCTCCCCAAAACCAACAATGCAAGCCAAAATTAGTGCTTTTTTCAAGCCTAAAACTCCTAACCCACCTCAACTATCTAATTCGTGGGAAGTTAGTACAAATTCGGAAGTGGAAGAACCAGAGATTCGTATAACATACAAGTGTCTCCAAGGGAAGATGATCCTGTCTGGTATCCAAGTTTCACCATTTTTCTTAACGTTGAGGTATGTATAGCCTCTTGGCTGGAATTTTAAAACTATTACATGCTTAGGTATGTATTATTGATGATTTTTTCCTTTAACGTGTCATATTTTCTTTTCTCTTTTCTCTTTTTTCTTCACCGATTTTGCAAAGAAGCAAAGTTGATGGTACTGAGTCTATTGACATTAGAGACACTAGTGGATGCTCCTCCTATAAGATCATTGTCTTGAAAAGGGATAATTGTGAACAAAAAAAGAAGTTATGCCCAGACTCATTTATCATTTGGGCAGTCAGATTTCATGCTTCATGACTGTTCTGTGTGTGGACTCAAGTATTTAACATCCAGATGCCATTAATTTATACTTTCTCTCCCTCTCTTGGTTACTTAATTCAGGTTTTTAGTACCCTATTCCGATTCGATTCGAGTCCCGTTTGAAGATCTTCAAGCGAACAAATTCATGGAAAATCAATGGAGTCATCTAAGGTTTCTTTCGATGAAGTGATTGAAGCTAGTATTTGGAAGTTTCAAGCTAAAAAAGAAGCAGGAAGAAGTAATTAGATTATCTTTTTAGATTTTCTGTGATATATTGCTCAAGTTCACATATGAAGAAGATTTAAATGAACTTTTTGAGTGATCTTTTTCATGTTTTATTATGTAAATATTTAGGAGATAAAAGTGTAGTAGTAGTAGTAGTAGATTGAATTGATCCACTCTTTTCTGTGTAAAAATCAATCTGTTTGTGAGAAAAATGAAAGAAAATTTAAGTTCATGTTTATCTGGGATTATTGTGTTTTTAATTCATTACAAAAATCAAAACAAGCTTTCTTGGTCAGTTCATAAAAAATAAAAACTTTCTTGGTCATTTATCTGAGATTATTGTCTCTGGGATTATTATCTGGTACTCTGGGACTATTGGTGAAGAAGGTAAAGAAAGATGAAGCTAAGGGAGGGAGTTGATCAGTTTTGTTTTGTTGGTGGTGTTAATGGAGAGAAATCAATTGTCTTGGGAAAGAATAGGGCATTAAATAACTGGATGGGATGTGACAACT
>BEHA01000141.1:105928-164116 GCA_002897215.1 Eschscholzia californica subsp. californica
ATTATTGTTCTGTTGTTCGATACTTGGTTTTGTGTTGAATTGGTCTATTTAGACCTTAGGTAATTAGAAATCTACTAGCTGGGTTCTGACCCAACCTACTATTTTTCAGGTGATAGAGATCGGGGAGCGCTACCAGCTTGATCCCAGTTCGTCAGCCCAGAGTTTCTTTCTTAGTTTTCGCTTTCGAGATTAGGTAGTTATTTGGAGTTTCACTTTCTAGATAGTTATTTACTTCATTCGTTATTGTCCGACCTACGTGTCGATGATTCAGAACCATTGTTTGGGTTAAGAATGTTTAATGGATTTCTTGTAGTTGATTTATTGATTCTTATGAGCTTCACATTTGATATTATTTGTCTCTTTTGATGGGTATATCAACTATGTTTACTGTTCTGCGGAGAAATGCTTTGAGTTTAGGTTTTCATGGCGGCCGACGTGGAAATCTAGATTTGGGGCGTTACAAAGTGGTATCAAAGCTCTAGGTTAATAAATCCTAGGATCAGTGTGTAGGGTTCAACCCCTCTAAGCGCATAGTACGTAGTTAATTTTTGTACGGAGCTCTTGACTGTCTAAGTTTTGACTTGATTTCCCTTTTGGATTTGAATAGAGTTATGGTTAGCGAAGGGGCTACTGGTCGTGGCAGAGGTCGTCGCAGTGCTCGCACCCGAGGGGGTGGTAGAGGTCGAGGTCGAGGTGTCCTACCTGAGGAAAAGGGGTTCTACAGCACCAGAGGGTACACATGAACAGTCAGGGGGTCATGAGACCACAAATCCTAATCTGAACGGAGGAGAGACAGTGACAATTGATGCAGCCGCATTGCAAAATTTGATTAACATTGCAGTAGAGGTTCAAACAAGGGAACAAGCTCGGATGCAGAATTCGACACTAGAGACGGGAGGTCCTACTGTGAATCTGAGGCCACCGACTGAGATGACCTGGTTGAAGTACTACCATGAGTTTATGAAAATGAAACCGCCAATATTTGATGGGACAGGAGGACCGGTAGAGGCATATGAATGGTGTAAGGAGATAGAGAGGATGTTCGTGGCATTTGATTGCTCCGAGGAATATAAGCAACGGATGGCAGTGTTCCAGTTGAAGAAGAATGCAGCTACTTGGTGGGACACTCAGTATAGGCTAGTGGATCCGTTGAGGTTCACCTGGGAAGAATTTAAGAAGGTCTTCATGGAAAAGTTTATTCCTTTCTCGGCACAACAAACACTTAAGAGGGAATTTCAGGAATTGAAGCAAGGGGAGAATCAATCAGTTTTGGAATATGAGAATGAGTTTCACAGACTCTCCCTCTTCGCTACTCAACTGATTCCCACAGAGGAGGAAAAGATCGAGAGGTTTGTAAATGGGTTGTGTGACAACATTGCTAGGTACATTGCAGGGCAACCTAGTTTCGACACCTATCAGAAGGTGGTTTCTTGTGCTAAGGTTCACGATGCTCGGATACAGGAGGCAAAGAAGCAGAGAGGAATCAAAGTGCAAAGCAAGGGTGAACAGAAGGGGAATAGTAGAAATTATGGGAAGGTTGGTTGGAATCAGCGCAACGACTATAATGGTCAGTGGGACGGTAAGAGGCCTCGGCTCGAGGGAGGCAACCGGGATATGGCAGTGATGACTACAGATAGGCAACCGCCAGTGGCTAATGTTGATGGTGTGGGACAGAGACCCTTTAGAGGGGTTTGTTTTAATTGTCAGGAAGTAGGGCACAGGTCTTTCGATTGTCCGAGGAGGACTAGAGCTCAAACAGGAAATCAGGGGCGTCATCATGAGCGTAACCCACAGGGCAGACCACAGGGACGTGGGCAGCAGCCACAGTTGAACGCTATCGTTCCTAGAGATGACCGCGCACCTACTGATGTGGTGGAAGGTACATTCCTTATTCATACTAAAATGGGTAAAATTTTATTTGATCCTGGTGTCATGGGCACATTTATCTCTGTTTCTTTTGTTCGTAAGTTACCCATAGAGTTAGATCGATGTGGGAGATCTTTTTCGGTGTCTTCTGCTTGGGGTGGTTTGATCGTGATAGACCACATCTGTAAGGGGTGTATTATTAGATTAGGTGAGCGAGACTTCGCTGCAGACCTTTTTGTGCTTGAGTTGGTGCAATATGATGTGATTTTAGGCATGGATTGGCTTGCCTCATACCATGCACTTGTGGACTGTTATGCCAAAACAGTCACATTTTCTCTTCCAGGGGAAGAAGTGTTTACAGTGTCAGCATTGACTCGTCCGATGAGAGAGGTTCACTTGAGTAACGTAGAGCTAGAAGAGCATCCGGTAATGAGTGAGGGGCTTGATAGTATTGATGTGGTTAGTGAGTACCACGATGTGTTCAGAGATGTACCAGGGTTGCCACCACGCAGAGAGGTTGACTTCTGCATTCAGTTGGAACCGGGTACTAAACCTATAGCCCGAACTCCTTATTGAATGGCTCCGATAGAACTGCGAGAGCTTAAGGACCAGATTCAGAAATTACTAGATCAGGGGTTCATACGTCAGAGTAGTTCTCCTTGGGGTGCACCTGTTCTTTTTGTTAAAAAGAAAGATGGGACGATGCGGTTGTGTATTGATTATAGAGAGCTCAATAAGGTTACTGTGAAGAATAAATATCCTTTACCAATGATTGACGATCTGTTCGATCAACTGAGAGGGACCAAGTGGTTCTCTAAGATTGACTTGAGGTCAGGGTACCATCAGTTACGAGTCCGAGAGGAGGACATTCCTAAGACGACATTTGTGACACGTTATGGTTCGTATGAGTTTCTTGTTATGTCTTTCGGTTTGACTAACGCTCCTGCAGTGTTTATGGACCTCATGAATCGGGTGTTCAGGGACTTCTTGGATAAATTTGTCATTGTCTTTATTGATGACATTCTTATCTACTCCAAGACTAAGGAGGATCATGAGGATCACTTGAGATTGGTGTTAGAGAGACTGATAGAACATCAGTTATATGCAAAGTTCGAGAAATGTGATTTTTGGCAAAAGGAAGTAAAATTCCTAGGCCATGTTATTTCGAAGGACGGAGTATTGGTTGACCCTTCTAAGGTTGAAGCTGTGCTTAATTGGAAGCAGCCTACCTCGGTTACTGAGATTCGCAGTTTTCTGGGATTGGCTGGGTATTATCGACGGTTCATCAAGGGGTTCTCAAGTATTGCAGGACCTTTGACGAATCTTACAAAGAAGGGAGTGACATTCTCATGGGATACGAAGTGTGACGAGGCTTTCAAAGAACTTAAAACGAAGTTGACTATGGCACCGGTGTTGGTCATTCCAGAGAGTGGCACCAGATTTGTGATTTATACAGATGCTTCTATTCAGGGTTTAGGGTGTGTATTGATGCAAAAAGATAAAGTGGTTGCTTATGCTTCTAGGCAGTTGAGGCCACATGAGCAAAACTATCCAACTCATGACTTAGAGTTGGCAGCTATAGTGTTTGCTTTGAAGATTTGGAGGCACTATCTGTATGGTGAGAAGTTCGATCTCTTTACCGATCATAAGAGCCTCAAGTATCTCTTCTCACAAAAGGAGTTGAACATGCGTCAGCGCAGGTGGTTGGAGTTGATGAAGGATTATAACTTCACGTTGCAATACCACCCGGGTAAGGCAAATGTGGTAGCCGATGCACTAAGCCGACAACCGAGGGGTATCGTGGCAACATTGATGATGAACCAGTGGAAGATGTTGGAGGATGTAGCAACATACGACATTGACGTGGTTGGGTCATGAATTGACTCGTTATTTCTGGGTAGTATGGTTGTTAGACCATCTTTGTTGAATCGTATTGTGGATGCCCAAATTGATGATGAGTGGTGCCAGAAATAGGTTTCCTTAATGCAAGAGACTGAGACAGAGTTCAGTACCGGGCAGGACGGCGGATTGAGATTCCGAGGGAGACTATATGTACCGGCAGATCCGGTCTTGAGACGGGATATATTAGATGAAGCACACCGAAGTAAGTACACAGTTCACCCCGGAGGTAACAAGATGTACAAAGACTTGAAGAGGCAGTACTGGTGGTCAAGTATGAAGAAAGATGTTGCGGAGTATGTGAGGAAGTGTAATGTGTGTCAGATGGTGAAAGCAGAAAATCGACATCCATCCGGACTCTTGGAACCGTTGCCCATTCCGGAGTGGAAATGGGAGAATATATCGATGGACTTCATCACGGGTTTACCGCGATCTAGTAGAGGCTTTGACGCTATTTGGGTGATAGTTGACAGGTTGACGAAGTCGGCTCACTTCCTACCAGTGAAGACGACAGATAGTGGGGACTGATTGACACGGTTTTACATTAAGGAGATTGTCAGGTTACACGGAGTCCCGGTGTCTATTGTTTCAGACAGAGATTCGTCCTTTACTTCACGGTTTTGGAAGAGTTTCCAAACTTCTATGGGGACATCTTTACATTTCAGTACAGCTTTTCACCCTCAGACTGATGGGCAGACAGAGCGAGTTAACAGAGTACTTGAGGATATGCTGCGATGCTCAGTACTAGATCTTGGAGGCAGTTGGCAAGATCACTTGCCTTTGGTGGAATTTGCATATAATAATAGCTACCAATCTAGTATCGGCATGGCACCTTTCGAGGCATTATACGGGAGACCTTGTCGGTCACCATTGTGTTGGACAGAGGCAGGTGACGCTAAACTAGAAGGACCAGAGGTGATTCGGGACACTTCTGAGAAAATTGCTTTGATTCGAAGTAGGCTCCAAGCAGCTCAAAGTCGTCAAAAGAGTTACGCCGACATCCGACGAAGGGATTTGGAGTTTATTGTTGGAGATGAGGTCTTGTTGAAGGTGTCACCTATAAAAGGTGTTTTACGATTCGGTAAGAAAGGAAAGTTGGCTCCCAGGTATATTGGACCTTTCAGAATAGTTGAGAAGGTGGGAAAAGTAGCTTATCGTCTTGACTTGCCTGCAAGCTTCACAGGAGTCCACAATGTCTTTCATATTTCGATCCTTCGAAAACATGTGAGAGATGGAGATCAACATCCAGTGATAGATTACCATGATTTGGGGCTCCAGCCAAATGTGTCATATGAAGAGGAACCAGTTCGTATTATTGATCGTAGAGAGCATGTCCTTCGACGAAAGACGATTCCCATGGTCAAGGTTCAGTGGAATCACCACAATGACAAGGAAGCCACTTGGGAGCGTGAAGATGATATGCAACTTCGTTATCCTCACCTTTTTTCTCTCGACAGGTAAATTAAATTTCGAGGACGAAATTTTTCTTTTAGGGGGGGGAGATTGTAGCACCCTCACTTTAGAGGGGTGCCACCAGCAAATATTAGGGGCCCAAATAGCATTATCCCTTTTAATTCCTAAAACCCTTAATCCCTCACAATTCTTTTCTTTCCTTCCTGGTGCAGCCCGTGATTGTGAGAAGGGATTCTAGAGTGAGAAAGTGAAGGAGGAAAAAGGGGGATCTTGAAAGGGTTTGCTAAAGGGTTTAGTTTCTTCTTCTTGGTACTTCATTATCAGGTAGGTTTCTTCTTCCCTAGGGTTTACATAGCGCTCTTTAATTTTTAACCTAGTTTTGGATAGTAGGACTATAATAGCTTTGAACCATTGTTGTTTACTAGGTTATCATCAACTTAGAACTAATTAGTAATACAATAGATATCCATTATGATTAGAGACTATTTACAACAACATAGTAACCCTAGACGATTATAGTTATATTAATGGGGTATGTATATACCCGGACAGCAACCTAGACTATTAGGATTATATAAACATAGTAGAAAATACATCCGGGCAGCAACCTAAACGCTAATGATTATTCGTGTTTATGTTATTGTTATTGATAATTGATTGTATGAGATTATTTGTGTGATATTGGAGCATGAGTGCTACCAATAGTTGTGTGTGATATATTGCTTTAGGTTATTAACCTAGAAAGCATAGGCTAGTCGGAACCAAGACTGGTTGGCTCGACATGTGAGTCGATTGCAAACACTAGTTATTTATGTGATATTAGATAACTTGGTGGACCATGATCTTGAGTTCCATTAATGGAATGAACTAAGACTGGTTGGCTCGACATGTGGATCGATTGCAAACACGGGTTTGTCAATGTGATATTGGACAACCCAGTGGACCAGGGGTTTGAGTTCAAATATGGATTGACGATTGTAATCCATAAGTAATCGGTGATTGGCTCGCTTCCTGTTCATATGTGCTCGTGTTGCACGGATCCCCTTTTTGGGAGGTATCCATAGTTTATGAAGAGGTCTAAGTCGATGCAAACACAAGATCATTCTTGTGGACCACATACTTCTAGTTTGAGAAGTAATTACCAACTAGAGGTTGGCTCGCCTCCTGCTCATATGTAAAGTGCTCGTGTTGCACTGTGCTCGTGTTGCACGGATCCCCTTTTTGGGTGGTATCCTTTGTCTATTGAGGGGTTTAAGTCGATGCAAACACGAATGGCAAGTTGACGCTATCTTGTGGACCTCAAAATTGGTTATGCCCCTCAAAAAGGGAAGTTGTATTGTATGAATCTCTTCAACCGTGTAACAGGTTTA
Source organism: Eschscholzia californica subsp. californica (assembly GCA_002897215.1). Taxonomy (NCBI): domain Eukaryota; kingdom Viridiplantae; phylum Streptophyta; class Magnoliopsida; order Ranunculales; family Papaveraceae; genus Eschscholzia; species Eschscholzia californica. The sequence goes on from BEHA01000141.1 coordinate 112,477, forward strand.
CTTCAATTGTGTTGGTACGAAAGGTGTAACATAATGGACTGTTATTATTGTTCTGTTGTTCGATACTTGGTTTTGTGTTGAATTGGTCTATTTAGACCTTAGGTAATTAGAAATCTACTAGCTGGGTTCTGACCCAGCCTACTATTTTTCAGGTGATAGAGATCGGGGAGCGCCACCAGCTTGATCCCAGTTCGTCAGCCCAGAGTTTCTTTCTTAGTTTTCGCTTTCGAGATTAGGTAGTTATTTGGAGTTTCTTTTTCTAGATAGTTATTTGCTTCATTCGTTATTGTCCGACCTACGTGTCGATGATTCAGAACCATTGTTTGGGTTAAGAATGTTTAATGGATTTCTTTTAGTTGATTTATTGATTCTTATGAGCTTCACATTTGATATTATTTGTCTCTTTTGATGGGTATATCAACTATGTTTACTGTTCTGCGGAGAAATGCTTTGAGTTTAGGTTTTCATGGCGGCCGACGTGGAAATCTAGATTTGGGGCGTTACATTCCCGCACGCCAACACATGATATGGATTGTGATTCCCAGGAATCACATTCCAATCCCACACAAACCCCACGCGCCAAACATGGCCTAAAGGGATATAAGAGGAGAAAAGATGGGTCAGTCAGGGGGGGAGGCAGCTATTGTGAATCAATTGTAGTGTCACAACTTGGTAGGAAACAATAACCAAGTTGGTAAATCAAAGAGGACAACAACTACAACTTTGAAGGTGGACCAAGATCAATTTCGAAGCATAATATGGGTGATATCTTTTTCTTTCTCTTTGTTTCAACTACTTTGATTATTGTAATGGGTAGCTAGACTCTTCACCTAGAGTGAAAGATGAAACCATAAACATGAATAAATAATATTTTATCATAATGATTCTTTTGAGTATGTGCTTTATTGTATGAACATATTAAACTCTTGTTATTCTTTCACATGATATATTCTTCACCATTTATCCTTCTGATTTGATTTATCATATTTAGATTACAATCTTTAATGGTTTATACTTATTAGTTGATAAATGATAGTTGAGTTGTTATTGTTTTTATAACGAGTTTAATTCTTTAGATGACTATATGCTTTATAAAAAAAAATATATATTTTCCGATATTTGGATGCAAGATGTATACCAAATATTGAGTTATAAAATAGATAGAGAATCATGAATGGTTAGATATCTTTTTATGAGTGTTTGTGGTGGATTCTAAACTCTAGGATTTTTCTCATATTAGCTTTCTTCCGATTGAACTATTATTTTCATTATATTATTTTCTTTCCAAAAACAAATCTCGAAGTTATCATTTTACTAGTTTTAGGTTGAGATAAATTTCCAACTTGTCTTCGTGGGATCGACCCGTACTTGTTAGGTCTACATTACATAGACCCGTGCACTTGCGGAATTTTATTACAAAATAATTTATTTTAGCCTATTATTTAGGTTAGTTTAAATACGCATCAGACGAGCACACTCCACGTGGGACACCCCGCAGATCTCGGAGCGCAGATGAGCTCGCGGTGGAACTTGAACAACTCAAGACTGATTACCTCCGAAGGGACGAGGATGCAAAACGATTGGAGGAAAGCTTCCGCAAAGCTGAAATAGCCAGGAGGGCTGCAACACCCAATGAAAGGAAAGAAGTGCTCAGGACGTTCGCGAGAAGGCTCTTCTCGCCTAGCGACACCTACGCACCTGAGACCCTAACTCTGCAACCAGGCGACCAGATGTGTCTGGAGAGCATCTTGAGGGACCAAGGAGTGCAAAACCCAGACGAACCTTATACCCCCAAGAACGCTGGGATACGCGAGGGGTGCGTGGACGACCCCACCCTCTGCGAGTTGCTCATACATCAAGTAGCGGAACTAACGAGAGAAAAATAGAAGGACAAACTCTGGGGAAGGACGGTAATTCGACAGCCACCTCTCTGCCGGGAAATACCGGAATCCGAAAAACTCGCCACCATCCTAAAAGGGCCATCTCAGGCATGGTACCAAGCGCTAGCCCCGGGGTCAATAAAGTCTTTTGACCAGCTCGCCCAAGCTTTCCGAGGAAGCACCAGTATCAAGAGAGGGACCGACAAGTTGTTCAATGTGGCACAAGGAAAGAGCGAAACACTAGCAAGCTACTGGCAGAGATTTCGCAACCTTATGGTACAGGTTCCTGACCTGGAATCAAACGTCGCTTTTATCGCCTTACAGAGAGGTCTCACAGGATGACGTAATCAAAGATATCTCGAGGAAAAAGCCAGACAGCCTCGCAGATCTGATAGAAAGGTTGCAACAGTTTATCAGGACAAAGGAGAATTACTTGCGGATGAAGGAGGTGGCCAATATTCCTTATGAAAGTGAACGCCACCGAAAAAGAGAACGGGAGGAAGTCAGGTTACCCAGGGAACGAGAGCGAGGCAGGAGGCCCAGGGCTGACTTCGCAGCATACACCCCCTAATGAAAGGAAGGGAGGAAATCTTGCAGGTACTGATAGCGAAAGAAAAGGTGATTTGCCCAAACCCAATGACGATCGAGAGAGTTCGGATCCAAAGATATGACTGCGTGGTGTGCCTTTCACATAGGCTACGACCACAAGACCGACGACTGTCGGCACCTCAAAAATCTAATTAAGGAGATGGTAAGAAAAGGAGAACTTGATAAATACATCCATAAAGAACAACGACCCTACGAATACCGAAACAAAATGTCAGTAAACAGGGCAGGAATCAGATCGGGATCTGAAACCAACGGGCAGGACTTCTAGGAAAGCAAACAAAGGTTCAGAGGGGTCCCCCGGAGTAATGGGGAATATCAATACCATAGCAGGAGGACCTACCCTCGGAGGAGCAACCAAAGGCGAGCAGCGCAGATACGCCAACGATGCAAGGAACCGGCCAGTCTTTTTAATCAAACCTGCCATGGAAACTCCACCCATTATATTTACAGACGACGATCTGGTCGGGGTTATAACTCTGCACACAGATCCGCTGGTAATAACAGCCGTAATTGCCAATTGGAGGATGGGACACATTCTAGTTGATACGGGGAGCTCCACAGAGGTCATGAGCCGAACATGCTTCCATAAACTCGGGGTAAGCGAACGCCATCTCAAATCTTATAAATCTTGCTTGACAGGATTCAGAGACAATTAAGTCGAAACAGATGGAATAACGACCCTGCCAGTACTGATCGGCGGAGGAGAATCAACAAAGGTGATAATGCTAAACTTTGCAATCGTCGATAAGATGTACGCTTATAATATCATATTGGGCAGAAACTTTCTGAGGGAGTCAGGAGAAATAGTTTCCATGACCCACCTTATGATGAAGTTCCCAATTCCGGGAATGAATCTCATCGGGACGGTCAGGGGAGACCAGAAAATAGCCCGGAAATGCTATCTCGTCTCCGCCCAGGGCTGCGAGCAAGAAAAAACGAATCCAGACACCATTGGAGGAGACAAAGTGTTCTACGATGACCCGACGACAGATATGCAGAGCTGAAAAACGAAGGTCATCACTACCCCTATTATCTCCCCTTTTTGAATAAAGCCATTAGGCAGAAGGGGAATAGGCTAGAGTTTTCTCAAGTTGGAGGTTTTATAGGGTTTTTGGGGGGTGGGGTTTGAGAGGAGCTTGAGGGAGCTAGAGAGAGAAGGAAAGAAGGAGCAGCCGACCAAGCTTGGCCGACCATTACACTAGGTCGACATAGCAGCAACTCGAAACTAAGGAAGAAGCGACAACTCGGGTTTTAGTGAGGCACAACTAGGGAACTTGCTCGGAACGCCTACGATTTAGCTAGGGACGGCACGCGACATCTCAGGACAAGCTAGGGATGGCTGCGGCGTAGCTTACTTGGCCATAATCTCTATTTTCTTGGTCGGATCTTCTTCATCTTGGGCCGAATTTTTCCAGCCATTATTTTGGCCGGAAAACTTAGGGTTTTCACTCCCCAAGTCATTGGCTAGCTACCCATGTTATTTGATTTGATTTTGGGTTGAAATTTCTAGAGAGAGAAAGCTTGAGTTAGGGTTTCATGGAGGTTGATATCTAAATGGAGAAAATGATGTTCATTGTTAAGGAGAACTCTGATTTTTACTCGGAGAGACTCATTTTGTAATTTTAAAGGGAAATCAACATTCCGCTAAGTTGAGATCGGCTGCGCCTTAAAGACTAACATTTTCTGATAATCTTAGCCTCGCACCACATTGAAAAAGGCAGCATCTCTCGTCATCTTCTTTTCATTTACTACTTATTCACCATGTTTAGCTAACTTTAGTGTGTCGACTATGGGATGAAGTTGTGATAAATTTGGTATGATTTAATGTTTTAATTATGAATTGATGTTCACTCAATTCGATTATCGTTTCAATCATATTTTCATGTGTTTTGTCATGTTCTTCACATAGTTAATAGATGAAACGAAGTATTCGATATTGATCGTAGTTTAAGTCAAATTTCATGTGTTTTGTTATGCACTTCACATAGTTAGGTGACTAGACAATACCTTCAATGACTCGGGTTTAATCGATTAGGACGTTTGTTTGATTAGCATGATCTCCGGATATACGTAGTGCTTAGAGACATCAACCTTAAGAGTCGAACTTCGTTTATACTTGGACACATTAGATCGGACCACACATAGTCGTAGGTTCATCATTACGGGTTTCCGGTTCGACACCTCTCTCACTTGTTTATTTCCTGAGTCTTGTTCCTCCGACTCTTCTCTCGCGCCGTTTACATTGATAATTTGGTTTAAGTTTTACTTATTTTCTTCTTGCGTTGCTTATTCAATATAACCCCCCTCCCCCCCGTTTACCTTTGTTTCTTTTCGTTTTTGTCTAAGTTAGCTTGTGGCACCTACACCGGTAGATTAGACCATTCGACATCAGAGTTACCCTCCTATCTTTGGATCGACTCCGGTTTTGCCGGGTTACTACTTCATGCCTCCGCTTAGGTATGAAACCTTTCGGGTGCATCATTAAGCAAGATGAGGTACAACAAAACATAATGGCGGTCATCTCAAATGAGTCCGAAGTTGCTGCCCTTGCGGTTAACCATAACGACCAACCTAGGTCGGACAAATCGGATCGCAACCCCCCGAAACGCCAACAACCGTATTGTGATTATTGTCACACCCACGATCATGTTAAAGCAACTTGTTTCCAGCTGCATGGATACCCTAACCGAACTGGCCAGGCACCTCGACAACGACCCAACAGCAGCGCAAGCCCATTTGCGACAAATGTAACTGATCCGTTAACTTCAGGGTTGCCCCTAGCAACTTCACTTTCACAAGAACAATACCAGAGCCTCTTATCTCTTTTGGACCAGCAAAGAACCACTGCAGGCACCACTATGACGTCTAATGGAGCAGCTGAACCGGGTATTAATCTAACATGTATAAACTTCCTTTCCTCTCCATGGGTTATTGATTCAGGTGCTTCAAAGCACATGTGTTATTCATTATCTTGCTTTTCTTCTTATGTTACAACCCCACCCCGAATTATTTTGTCCATTTACCAGATGGTTCTCGAATTCGAGTTCATCACATTGGTACTATTTTTTTTACGAAACAACTTTGTCTTAACAATGTTTTACGTATTTCAGAATTTAAAATCAATTTAACTTCTGTATCTCAAATCACTTCTTCACTGAGATTTCTTGTTACCTTTGATTTCGCTCTTGTGTCTTTCATGACCCATTAACGAGAACGAGGATTGGACTTGGTGATCTCCGTGAAGGACTCTATTTTCTTTGCACGGATCTTAGGATTTGTTCTTTTTCTGTTTGAAGTGCTAGTCTTAGTAGTAATTCTTTCAATGTATGGTATTGGCGCTTAAGCCATCCCTCTCTTTCTAGTTTTCAATATTTAGTTTCCAAAACTCCATTTATGAAGTTTATTTTTATTAATAAAACATCGTGCGATGTTTGTCTATTGTCTAAGTTTTCACGACTACCTTTCGATTAAGTACATCTTCTTCTAGACCATTTGAACTCGTTCATGCGGACTTATGGGGTCCCTTTTCTATCCCATCTCACTCCAGATGCCACTATTTTTTAACCTTAGTTGACGATTTCTCTCGTTGCACTTGGTTATTCTTAATGACACACAAATCCGATACCTTTAAATTAATCTCCAATTTTTCCGTTTTTGTTTCAACACAGTTTAGTACTTCTATCTCTCAACTACCACAAGCACCAAAATTTTTGCTTTCGGGGCACTCTTGGTTGAAGTAGCGTGTGATAGGAGACCCATAAATCTGAGACAGAAGAGGGTCTAGTTCTTGTGGCTGGTTGGGTGGGTGTTTTCTTGTTGGAGTAAAGGCTTGATTGTCGAAAACAAGTTATCCAAATTTGGGAGGTGAATATGTGGAAGAAATAGAGTTGCGGGCAATTGACATGAGTTATAGTATATCCATAAATTTGAGAGGAGACTATGAAGATATTGTGATGTAGATAAGGTGGAACTCTATCATCGTCATCCAGTGCCGAATCAGTCCTCCCTGACCATTGTTGATGTCAATTTCTTTAGTCTATTCGAGTTAGTTGATTAGGGCTGGTGAGCTTTCCTTTTTATTTTTTTAACTTAACCTGTTTGGGTCAATGCAGGGAAATATGGGTTTGAAAAAGAATTGTTGTTCCTTCCCATTAGAACACATATAAGCTTCTCTAAAGAAATGTGGTATTCATTTCTTCCGAGTCAATAGATTGTATGGCGATTCTTTTCTTTAGTATTATATATAAACCATATTATGATATATATCAACAAGTCTATTCTCACATAGTTGTCGGGGGAAATGAAAAGACTTGTGAACCAATGATCGGAATACACATCTTTAGGTTAATCTGATAAGAACCTTCAAGTTCTTCTCTAGGCCAGCCAAAGATAAACGTAATACTAATATAAAACTTTGTTAATAACTTCAATATTCATATCCATATCTAACTACTATGAACTCAGCCATATATATAGGCTATAACTAGACAATTTAGACTCCAACTAGGACTCCTAATTAGACATCAACTAGGATTCAATATTTAGAAATATAGAAACTCCTAGGACTCCTAATTAGACATCAACACAATTTAGACTCCAACTAGGACTCCTAATTAGACATCAACTAGGATTCAATATTTAGAAATATAGAAACTCCTAGGACTCCTAATTAGACATCAACTAGGACTCAATATTTAGAAATATAGAAACTCCTAAATTACTTAGAACTCTAAAATATAGAAACTCCTAATATTAAATAACTATGGAATGTCTTTCAAAATATAGAAACTTCTAATTCTAAATATAGAGAATATCTTTCTCTATCATTCCTCCTCCCTTGACAACATCCTTGCCCTCAAGGATGTTCTCGATCATGTCAACACCGGGTCTCCTTCATCTTCGACGATTGGTATTTCATCATCAATCGGAATATTGAGTATAAGTGTCTTCTTCAAAACAGAAGCGTGAAAAGCAGGATGATTTTTAGTTCCCTCTGGCAATTCCGAATTATACGCTACAGGACCGATTCTTTCGAGTATTTTATATGGACCATAATACTTTGGAGATAACTTTTGAGACACACTTCTTATTGTAGAACTTTGTCGATACTGTTGTAACTTTAAATGCACATACTCTCCTAATTGCCATACCACATCCCTCCACCTTTTGTCAGCATATTGTTTCATCTTATTTTGGGTAATATGAAGATGACTCTTAAGGGTAGGAAGAAGTTGACACAATACTCCAAATGATCCTTGCCTATCAAGTCGTTGCATGGCATGGCTACTAACGGTCTTCACTTTCCTTCTTCTTACACCTTCCAAACTAAATTTTTTACCTCGTACAGTAAATTTCATTGTTAAGTACTTGAAATCCCAAGTTATTGGTCCAAGTGTTTGTAGCCAACTTACTCCCAATACCATATCACAACCACCAAGTTTTAGTATATAAAAATTTCCCGTGAAGGCATACTGATTAATTTTATACTCTAGATTAACACATTGCCCTTCACTAGCAATTCTTGATCCATCTGCTACCATAACTTCAAAAGAGTTTTCAAGTACAATTTTAATACCTAGCTTCTTAGGAATGGAAGCGTCAATAAAATTATGTGTACTACCTGAATCAATTAAAACGATAACTTGAGCTCTTTCAATTTCTCCTTGGACCTTCATGGTTTGTGGTGCGGGGGAGCCGTCCAATGCATGCATAGAAATCTCCACACGTTCTTCTTCTTGTGTGTGCATCTTTTCATCAACTCTCTCCGTTTCAGTTTGATTTGCATCGTCATTCTCTTCTTCTTTCTCAATGAGGAATAAAGTTTGTGTCTTACATCGATGACCGCGATGGCACTTCTCATCACAATTATAGCACAATTGTTGTTTCCTTCTTTCTTCGGCCTCAACTAATGTGAGTCGGCGAATTACTGGTGCTTCATTATTAATCTGGTTTGGTATCGCTGGTGGTCTTGAGTTCAGTGGTTCTGCGTTGATAAAGGGTTTTGGTCTTGTAATATCTATATATCTTTGGTGCCTCAAATAGACGTTTTCATCTTGTAATCTTGCTATAGACATTGCATCATGTAAGTTTACTGGATTAAAGGATTTAGTTTCTAGTCTAACCTCGTCTTTCAATCTACTCATGAAACAACTCATTACAAAACTATCTGGTAAATCATTAACCATGTTTGAAAGACGCTCAAACTCTTCTTGATATTCAATGTAGGACCCTGTTTGTCGTAATTTTGCTAGTGCAGCCCCTGCATCTTCATACATTGTTCTCCCGAAACGACCTACAACCGCTTCGACAAACTCTTCCCATGAACGAAAATAGTTACCTCTTCTAGCCCATCGATACCATTGTAATGCTTTTCCATCCAAGTAACTGATTGCAAACTGAATCTTTTGGTTTTGTGCAGTGTCATAGAACTAAAAATATTGTTCAGCTTGAAAAATCCATCCTTCTACATCTGATCCGTTAAATCGTGCAAAATATAATCTTTCACCTTTAAAACGATCACTTCTTTAAGACACAATCTCTCTATTTTCGACCAATCGACCAATTTTCTCAATCAATAATGATTGATTTACCGTCATCTCAGTCATCTTCTCCGCTAATTCACCTAATTGTTTCTTCATTCTTTCACTTTTTTTTTTGAATTTGTACCAAAAATAAGATTCTCTAACGAAGATAAAAAGTAGTGCGAAAGCGAATGATAGGAGCGTCTGCTCTGGATACCAATTGATAAGAACCTTCAAGTTCTTCTCTAGGCCAGCCAAAGATAAACGTAATACTAATATAAAACTTTGTTAATAACTTCAATATTCATATCCATATCTAACTACTATGAACTCAGCCATATATATAGGCTATAACTAGACAATTTAGACTCCAACTAGGACTCCTAATTAGACATCAACTAGGATTCAATATTTAGAAATATAGAAACTCCTAGGACTCCTAATTAGACATCAACTAGGACTCAATATTTAGAAATATAGAAACTCCTAAATTACTTAGAACTCTAAAATATAGAAACTCCTAATATTAAATAACTATGGAATGTCTTTCAAAATATAGAAACTTCTAATTCTAAATATAGAGAATATCTTTCTCTATCATAATCGACCTAGAGTCTTGGGATGGAGACAAGAGCGGAACATCTGGTTTATCTGTGTAAATTGGAACACATATGTGATAAAGTCAACATGTAGTTATTTGGGCTCGATCGAGCTAACTTCCTTCAAAGTCACTCGAACTAGGCTTCAATTCTAGTAAGTGGGAATATGTTAAGTTGTTGTGCCGTATCAGAACTTGATAGTCCCACATCTATCAAGGAAAACAAAAATATGTATAGAGTAGTTGTACAAGACAAAATGGATGAGTAACATTAAAACATACTTACCTGGACGGGGTCAATGGTTGATCAAGAAGAATCATGGCCAAGGTTAGTGACCTCCATTGCACTTAGGAGGGGCACTCGCCTAAGATCTACCCAAGTGGGGGAGTCTACGTCATAATTTGTGATAGAGGGGGTACGCGTTCGCGCGGCCCCTGCCAATTTTATGTTTAATGTTTGAAACGGTGGAATCTTATACAGATTAAATTTGTAATATTTTCCCCAGGATGGAACCAACTTGCTATCCTCTTATATAGATTAAATTTGTAATATTTTCCACAGATGGAAACGAGTCCACCGAAATCACAAAATAGGCTATTGGAGTAGAAATTCGGTGGGCCAAGACCGAGAGGTCTCTTGTACAATCGGTGGACTCGGGGCGAAAGTTCTCTTGTGAATTCGGTGAGCTCGTACCGAATTCACAGGGAGGGGCCTTTTAACAAGAATGGGAGGCCCCTTTAAAACTTTCCTTAGTCGAATCAATAAGCATAACTATAGGGTGGGTCGAAATAGTCCCACACAGATAAGTTAAAGCAACCATGGAAGTTGAAAACTGTTATAAAAACAAAAAAGAGATGATGTAGAAAGCATAACTTTCTCGGCCTTTTGGCTAAGATCAAGTGTAGTATCTGTTCTTATCAGTTTAATATCTAATATGTGGACCATTGGTTAACACGATATTAAATTAATTTTTTTCATGGGGGAGGGTCCATTACAGTAGCTTGCTGCTGGGGCTCTCGAGTGTCGTCATTGCATTGCACTACTGCATTGGCCTGGCGCACCCCTACCAATCCTTAACTTCCAAAATTTCATGTGTTTCCGGTGGCATCTCAGGTGTAGCCTTTGAGTTAAAGCATCTCAGCAAGTGGGTATTCATGTCATTGGGAGGTTGTGCTGATCAACCTGCAACTAAATTCAATCCACCGACTATGACTCTGTTTATGTATTATTAATAGGTTATAGGAGTGGATGGTTTGGGAGATCATTGCTACAATATACCCTGTAGTTTTGAATCTTTATGTATATTATGTGCAGACGAAAAAAATGACTTTTTTTTGTGAATCAACTAATGCGGCTACCAGAGAGGAGTTTCTCGGCAACTGAAGGGTACTTTTGAGCAAAATCTGCAGAAGCATTATAAGTAGAAGAACCAACTTTATCTCTTCATACCGCTCAAATTTGGATCACTTGGCACATACCGCTAGCGAAAACAGTTACAAAACGAACAAAAACATAACTCCAGACCTCTTTATCCTTGCACTCAAATTGCACTTTGTTCACCTGGGCACTCTTATAATTGAGGGTTTGCCTTTGAGCACCTTCAGTTTTGTTTGCGGCAAACTCGTGCTTGTTCAGGTTCTTAAGTTTGAAGTGGAAATCAACCTCAATATGATTCGTCCTTGCGTTGTAACAAGATTATTGGCTACATGATTAGCACTAACATTATCATGAAAGAGCTTTGAGGAAGGCGAAACATGGATGCCGACTTCAACAGGAGATAACCCCACCCAAAAGGACCTCAGAGGCAACATTGGTCAATGCCTTATACTCTACCTCAACACAGGACCGAGCAAGAGTTTGTTGCATCATCCAAGTTCATACCAGCACAGAAGAACCAAGAAACGCACGGACTTCATAGGTTGATTTCCTCAAATCAAGGGACCTAACCCAGTCCGAGTCAAAATACGTTGTAAGAGAAGTAATATCACCTTTGCGTATCAGAAAGCCGATTGACCAATTTTAGGTGAGAATTGCATGGAGAATGCATAAACTGGGCGAAATAGTTCACCCTAAAGGCAATGTTCCCCCAGTTAAGGTGAGATAATGTAAAGCACAAACAATGTTGCGATACTGAATTATATCTTCAAGTAAATCCCCATCCAAAAAAGAAAATTGAGGACACTGCCGGAAATATGAGTGAGAAAATTCTTGCAATCAAGCATATCTGACTTCTGCAGAAGCTCCAAGGTATACTTCTATAGGGTCGGCAGTAAGAATCCTCAGTTCGATTAACCTCGATACCGAAGTAAGACAGAGACCTAAGCACTGTCTCGTCATAATAAAGCAAGAATGAATGTGTCAGTCTCATTCTTATGACAACTATACTCTAAAAGAAAACCAGCAAAGCGCTTAAACAAAACTCTAACAGCCTCTTTCGGGGCGTATAAAGATCTTTTGAGATGACAAACGTAATTCAGATGAGTTATTGTAACATAAAGTTGCTTCTCCGGACTACTAAAACAATTGGCTACAGAGGATTGAATAGACTTAGCACTACTGAACAAGTAAAAATGATTGAATTGTATATTTTAACAATTCTTTCCATTGTATTACGAAAATCAGACGACAATACTCATAAACTACTTATTTTTGTGATAAAAGAAATGCATATTGTTCATTAATATAGTCATGGAGCTAAAACTCATTTGTTTTGTCATTTGGGGTGGGACAGATGAGGTCATGGAGATACATGTATTATTTGGGCTTGATGGAGGTACACTTCCTCCTACAAGTTACTCGAGCTAGGAATATGTTAAGTTGTTGTGCCGTATCAGAACTTGATAGTCCCACATCTATAAAGTGGAAGAAAAAGCTATGTAGAGCAGTTGTACAAGATAAGGTGTATGAGTAACATTAAAACATACTTACCTGGACGGGGTCAATGGTTGATCAGGAAGGACCATGGCCTAGGTTAGTGACCTCCATTGCACTTAGGAGGGGCACTCGCCTAAGATCTACCCAAGTGGTGGAGTCTACGTCATAATTTGTGATAGAGGGGGTACGCGTCCGCGCGGCCCCTGTCAATTTTATGTTTAATGTTTTAAATGATGGAAGCTTATGTAGACTAATTCGTAATATATTCCACCGGCTGGAACAAACTTGCCATCCTCTTTTTGTGTTTACAACAATTGCAATAACTCGGAATAACAATCGCTTTGTGTGGTTGTTCTTCATGAATCTAATGAACTAAATTGAATTGATATAATCTCGTTAGTTTTAGCGGTCTATCCTTATTCTCTAGTTTAAGAGAAATAGTCCCTGGATGAAAGTCTTTATCCTCTAGTTTAAGAGCAATAGTCACCGAATGAATGAAAGTCGCTTTTGGAATTTAATTGAATCAACCAATAAGCATAACTATATGGTGGGTCGAAATAGCCCCACACAGATAAGTGAAAGCAACCAAGGAAGTTGGCTACTATTATAAAAACACACAAGAGATACAGCAGAAAGCATATACCTTTCTCGGCCTTTTGGCTAAGATCAAGTGTAGTATCTGTTCTTATCAGTTTAATATCTGATATGTGGACCATTGGTTCACACGATATTAAATTAATTTTTTTCATGGGGGAGGGTCCATCACAGTAGCTTGCTGCTGGGGCTCTCGAGTGTCGTCTTTGTGTTGCACTATTGCATTGGCCTGGCACACCCCCTACCAATACTGAAATATTGAAGTTTCTCTATTGTATGACATTCTTCGTTCAGATGAAACAGTTGATCAAGCTTATATTGGAGGAAGCTCAAGAAAAGGACCTTTAGACTGTTCCGAAATGCATCGAAGGTATTGCATCTCCTGTGGAATAAGAAAACTGAAACTAGGTAAGAATACCTGCAACTACTTTTCAATGGTCCATCTATCCACCACTTTTGTGTAATAATATCCATTATCAATTGTCCTTCCATAGTGAAAATAGTAAAAAAAAAAATATTCCTAAAAGTCCCATTTGAGAGCCTAAACAATGGAATCACTTCCAAAGTGTGTTGATAGTCGCGTTGAATATAAGTATATAAGAAGACTTCTTCATTGCCGTCCGGGGCAACTCTACTACTAGTAGGTGGCAACTCTACTACTAGTAAAACTATTAGTACTGTCTCTTTTTCTTCTACTTTTGTGTTTGCAGTAGTCTCCGAGTATCCTGATATTAGTGGCCATGGAATTGAGTTTGTGTTTGCAGTAATCTCCGAGTATCCTGATATTAGTCTCCGTAGAGAGTAATTAGGATAAAATATCTGATTTATTGATTATTAACAAGTTATACTTATAGGATGTACATTATGATTACAAGAAGATATGTTGGATAAATACAATAACGAAAATTCTAAAATCAAATCAACCAAGATCTTCGTCCGTGTTTTCTTTCCTTAGTTGATATGAGGGTGTTCATTGCTCGAGGCACCCACTCCTTTATACGTCTTTCCCCGCTGTTAAAGTACTTCTTGGCTGGAGAGTATTGAACAGACTATGCACTATTAAACATGATTGAATTATATATTTGTAGCCTTCTTCCCATCATCTTTTGCGAACCACTACACGACAATATAACTTACAAACTACTTGGTTTTGTGATCAAACTATACATTGTGCAAGCTTTACAATAGTTCTGATTGATATTGGAGAAGATGAAATCTGGTTGTGTATGTAGATAGGCATTGAAATCATGAGAAGTGTGATTCAGGATTTTGCTAGAACTCATCTGTTTTGGCATTTGGGATGGGACAGATGAAGTCATGGGGTATTGGGGTGTATATAGTTACTAGGCCCGCATGACCCGTGCATCCGACAGGAACAATTTTGTGAAGCACTGTATGTGTCATAAAAGAATTAGAGAAAGATACTTAAGAATTATGATTTCGTTAAGTACTTTAGGAATTCAATTTCTCTGGAGGGAGGTGAGAAATTTGGGCGAACCTTTGGCATTTGTCACATCGTTTGGCATTATCAACTGAATCAACCCTCATGGTCGTCCAGTAGTAGCCAACAGTCAGAGCCCTATTGGCTAAGCTGCGACCACCAGAGTGGTTGCCACATTCTTCCTCGTGTAATTCTTTTAAAACATACTTACCTTATTCTGGAGTGATGCACTTGAGGTAAGGGCGTGAATACGACCTCCTTAGTAGTTGACGGTCGAGTATACAAAATCTCACAACCTTTGCTTTTAGTCTTTTCGCTTCATTTTTGTTTGAGGGAAGGTCGTTATTGGTCAGGTACTTTATGACAGGAGTCATCCAGGTGTCAGCTATGTCTGTAGCTACTATTTTTGGTTGTGGATTCTTCCAGATGGCTGGCCATTGGAGCAAGACTAGGGGGTATGTCCTGAGCTATCTTGGTCTGTATGGACAAGCCAAGGTTTGCCAAAGCATTTGCATGTCTTCAGCTCTGGGTACATGCTCATACTTTATCTCGTGGAAATATTTTTGTACTTCCTTGACATGGTCCAAGTAGGTTGTCATCCGGACATCTTTAGCTTGATACGTACCTTGAAGTTGGTTGATCATCAATTGGGAGTCGGTCCTTACATCAAGGTTTCGGATCCCCAATTCTTTAGCCAAGGTCAGACCTGCAATCAAAGCTTCGTACTCTGCCTCATTGTTAGTTGCTTTAAATTCAAACCTAATTGCTTGCTGGACTATGTCCCCCTGTGGGGAGGTCAGTTGACAACAAGACCAGCTCTGTTCATATTACTTGACCCATCCACGGACAAAGTCCACTTTTGAGGGTCTGGCTCAGTGAGACAGAGCAATTCTTTTTGGGCCTGCACTAGAGAGTCAGGAGTAAAATCGGCAATGAAGTCAGCTAATACGGGATTTAACCGTCGTCTTTGGTTGGTACGTAATGTCGTGCTCACTTAGTTCTACTGCCCACTTAGTCAAGCGTCCAAACATGTTTGGCTTGTGCAGGACGTTCTTCATCGGGAAGGCAGTGACGACCACAATAGAATGGCATTGGAAGTACGGTCTCAACTTTCTAGCGGCTGTCACCAGAGCTAATGCCAGCTTTTCTAGTTGACTGTACCGAGTCTCGGCATCGAGTAAAGACTTGCTGACGTAGTAAACTGGGAGTTGCTTACCGTCCCTTTCTCTTACCAAGACAACACTGACAGCTGTTTCAGTTACTACTAAATAAATGTAAAGGGGCTCACCTGGCTTGGATTTTGAAAGCAATGGAGGTGAAGTGAGGTACTGTTTTAGTTGTTGAAGTGCATCCTCACATGCCGGTGTCCAATTGAAGTCTTTGGGTTTCTTCAAGGTAGTAAAGAAGATATGACACTTCTCGGACGATCGGGAAATGAATCGACTCAGGGCTGCTACCCTTCCTGCTAGTTTTTCCACGTCTTTCACACACTTGGGAGAGGGGATATTTATTACCGATTGTATCTAGTCTGGATTTGCCTCGATTCCTCTGTATGTGACTACATATCCTAGGAACATCCCTGAAGATACACCAAATGAACATTTATTTAGATTTAATTTCATGTTGTACCTTTTAAGGACCTCGAAGGCCTGCTGCAAATGATTGATGTGTTGTGCAGCTTCCAATCACTTGACCAACATATCATCTATGTATACCTCCATTGTGTCGCCAAGCATGTTGGCAAACATCTTGTTCACCAATCTTTGGTAAGTAGCTCCTACATTCTTTAGTCCGAACGACATAACTTTATAACAAAAAATACCCCTCTATGTCAGTGAAGTCGATGCACACCCTCCATTTCCCATTTTTCTTCTTTACGACTACGACATTGGCTAACCAGTCAGGGTAATGGACTTCCCTGGCAGATCCTATGTCTAGCAACTTTTCTATTTCCTCGTTTATCACCTTGTTACGTTCAGGTGCAAACCTTCACCTCTTTTGCCGAACAGGCGGGTGGTCTGGGTCGACCCGCAGTCTGTGTGTTGTAATGGACGGGTCTATGCCTGTCATGTCGGCGTGTGACCAAGCAAAACAGTCATGTTGTGTAGTGAGGAAGTCTATCAACTCTTTCCTAAGAGTAGGACTTAAGCTAGACCCTACCTGTACTTTATGGTCTGGGTAGTCTAGATGGATTTGTACTTCATCCAGATCCTCTACGCTAGGTTGGTCAGGGTCAGGATTATGTGACTGTTTAGTCTGTAATTGCTATAAGGGGGTCTTGGGCGATTTCATTGTATTTTTATTACAATTACGGGAGGCCTCCTTTAATCTCCCCAAGTCCCCAAGGTGTAGGAACCGTACTACCTGATGGAATGTTGAAGGTACTGCTCTCATTGCGTGGATCCATGGTCTGCCTAGGATCATGTTGTAGGCCGGCGGAGAGTCCAACACCACGAATGTAGTCGGCAAGTTGAGTCCTCCAGCATAGACAGGTAGGGATACTTCCCCCAATGTCTGCTTCTGTTCATCACTAAAGCCTGAGTACGGTCGACCGACGACATATGCTTGTCTCGTCTAAGCCCATACCCTGTAAAGCATGTAAAAACAGTACATTAACGAATGATCCATTATCAATTAAAATTCTGTTTACCAGAACGTTAGCAATTATAAGAGATAGGACGAGAGCGTCATGGTGAGGGTTGACGAGCCCTGTGACTTCGTTGTCTACAAAGCTGATGATCTGATCAGTATAAGCTGGTGATGGAGCATCAGTTGAGTGTGTTGCGGGGCTATGAGCTATCCCTGCACTCATCTTGGCGGCTGAATGGGTGACTCCGCTTACTTCCGAACCTCCAGTGATCATCGAACATGTCCTTGTTGGGATTGGCGGATCTGGCTCCTTCATTTGTTCGTCCCTAAGTGCTGGCGTTCTTTTTCCTTTGTCTGTTAGCAAGTCCGTGGTGCCCTCTTTTCAAAAGCTCTGCCACCTCCAACCTCAGGGCTATACAATCTCTAGTGGTATGTCCATGATCCGAATGAAATTCACACCACTTAGAGTTGTCCTTTTTGTCGCTTGGAGTTTTGGTCTTACTTGACCACCTCACGGTATTGCCCATACGTTTCATCACGACCACTATCTCGCTGGGTTCAACATCGAGGTTGTACTTTGGGAGTCTTGCCCTGCGAGGAACATGGACCTTCTCCTCAAGTCGTCTGGAGAAGATCTAGAGGTCTCCTGCTCTCTCTCAGATTCGGGCGCCGAGGTGGGTAGCGGTCTCTGTTGCTTCGGTGCTCTGGCCTACGATCAGGTCTCCTGGATCGTCGATCGCTAGATTAACCATCGTACGAGTACCCCTTACCTCTGTGGCTCTGGTCTTCTTCCCACCTTATCTCTAACCAAGCTCTGGATAACACATTGTCGAGGGTCGTACAGTTGAACTTAGTCAGCTCTTTGTATAATTCTCCATTATGAAGGAGCCCTTTTCTAAAGGCACCCACATCTGTCTCTGTGTTGCAGTACGGGATCAACACCTTCTCCCTGTTGAATCTTTCCACGTACTCTCTAAGAGACTCACCTCTCCTCTGTTGTATTCGGTATAAGTCGCCAGATAATTTCTCTATCTTCTTGTTACTGGCGAACTGCTCAACAAAGGTATCCGTCAGTTTCGTGAAAGATGAAATACAATAGTTAGGAAGATGAAATACAGTAGTTAGGAAGATTGGTGTACCACTGCAAGGCTGGGCCAACGAGGCTAGAGCCGAAGCTCTCACACATGCATGCTTCTCTTAGGTCTCTTGGTATTGCAGCGGTGAACATACATTGCTTGTAAGAAGCAATGTGGTCAGCTGGGTCAGACGTACCATCATACATCTTCATATTCAGGAAACTAAACTTCCTGGGCACCTCAACAAGAGCGATGGCGTCTACAAATGGTGAGTCGGCATAACTTTTTAAATGGACTCGGAACCCCAGGTTGTTGGGTTTTATATGTATCTAATACACTAACTAATGTTGAAAGAGGAATCTCAAACATCTAATGTTTAACACTAGTTATCCATGATCATATGTAAGAACTATTAAGAACTATAATCGGAAAAAACTAACCTTTATCGCAATTTTTCCCTCGAACCTTTCCAATCGCGTGTGAAGATCCAGAGCTCCAATTGTCTTTTTTTTTGAAAGCCAAATAAATAAATGATAACGTTTACAAAGTTCAGTCCCCAAGATAACAATAAGTTCAAATAGGGACGAAATTGAAACTAATTTACCAACATAAGGGCTAAATGTTCAACATTAAATTTGGTTGGATAGAACCGAAGCTGCCAATAAGTGTGCGTCCTGATTTTGAATTCTCGGGCAATACTTCACATCCAACGGTCTATTAGCAATTCTCGCTCGGATACCATTGATTTCAGCTGATATCCTCCATGGGATCTCCGGATCCACGGCCACGATTAATTCTAGCAAAACCCTAGCATCTCCCTCTATTATAAAGGAGGAGAGATTTATTTCCTCTGCTAGGGTTAGCCCAAGCTCCAAGCCGGCGATTTTACTTCTCATCGGAGATATGGGTTCGATTAAGGTTGCTCGTGATACTATCGTAACTCCATCGGAGTTGCGAATTAAAGCCGCACATGAAGCTTGTGATTCTCGAAAGGAACGGTCGAAGTTAATCTTCAGGACTCCTTCTGGTGGGGGACTCCATCGTTCTTCCTGCATGTGAAGGTTAGTTGTTAAGGAAGAGTTCAGAATGGAAACATACCTGAGTGCATCTGTTATACTCCAATAACATCTATTTAGATCTGGTTGTCTCTCTTGAAAATGGCGGTCATTCCTGGTTTTCCACCAAAACCACATGAGATAAGTTACCCTATACCAATATTGTTCCCATTTTTCTTTATCTTTTATCACTAAGTTGAGAGCTCTAATTGGATCTGTGGTAATATGTTGTAGATGGGCTACTCCTGCCTTTTGTAAGAGGATTTGGTACACCGAGCATGATCCGAATAGGTGAGTTATACTCTTCAAGTCCCCTGTTCCACACATCCTACAAGTCTGATCAATATATGAAATCCTAGCTCCTATATTGGTAAGTACTGGTATCCCATTATGTATTAGTTTCCATATAAAGTTATGAATCTTCGGTTGAGCTTGATTCATTTTCCAAAATTGGGACCATGAAAATTCTTGTACTTGATTTGGTAGCTCAGGGGTGACCTTTATTTCTGCATAAAATGATTTTGATGTGAACTTACCATTTTCCTTGGGGCACCAAATCAATTTATCCTTAGTATTAGCAGTGTGAATGGGTATATTGAGAATAATATGTGCTTCTTCTTCACTGAACCATCTTCGAATAAGCTCCTCATTCCAAACCAAATTATCCTGCATGATTAGTTCGGATACAAACACAATACTTTGAGGTAAATTAGTAATGTCTGAAGGTGTTTTATGATTGTTATTAGGTATCCATGGGTCTGATCTTATTTTGATTGATAATCCATTATAGATATGCCATATACTGTTATCCCTAATAATCTCCTTAGTATTGTTCAATGCTTTCCAAAGATGGGAAGAACCAGTCAAAATAGTATGTGACCAAAAATCACCATTCTTGATGTACTTAGCTTGAAGGAGTCTAACCCAAACTTCATTAGGTTTGGTGACAAAGTTCCATGTCATTTTGGCAATAAGAGAGGAATTAACCTCAACAATGGATCGAATACCTAAACCCCCTTTGTGCTTAGGGGCTGAAATGATGTCCCAATTAATAAAATGGAGTTTTCTTTCTGAAGGGGAGTGACCCCACCAAAAACTCCTCTCTATCTTTTCAAGACAATTGGCCACTGCCTTAGGCATAACTTGATAGCTACAAGCATAAGTACAAAAGGAAGATAAAATTGATTTTATTAGAATAGTCCTACCTGCTTGAGTGGTGAATTTTTGCCTCCATCCTACTAATGATTTATTAAATTTGTCAATGAGCCAGTTGTAACTTTCAATTCTGTGATCTTTTTTGAGTACTAGTGCTCCCAGATACTTTTCTCTATCAGTCATCAAGGGGGCATTGAGAGTTTGTACAAATTGCATCGTTATATTTGAAGGGACTCCTTTGCTAAAGTGCAGTGAAGATTTGGAGTAATTTACTTGTTGGACTGAAAATCTACCATACTCCTCCATTATTTGCATTACTGTATTAAGATTCTCTTGTGTTGCCTTTCCAAAAACAATCAGATCATCAGCAAATAGTAAATGTGTAATGTTAGGGGCTGCTTGATTGATCTGGTACCCTGTAAATGTACCTTGATTCTCATAATAATTGAAAAGGAGAGAGAGAAACTGTGAGGTAAGGATAAAAAGATAGGGCGATAACGGACAGCCCTGTCTAAGACCTCTAGAAGCTGTGAAATCACCCACTGTTCCCTCATTGAGTTGAATGTTAAATCTAGAAGTGGTGACACAAGACATGATAAGCGTAAGAATCCGGCCAGAGAGGCCTGTCGCTTTCAGAACACATTCTAGAAATTCCCAACTAACTCGGTCATAGGCTTTAGCCATGTCCATTTTCAAAGAGAAAATCCCTTTTTTTGCTCTAGATGCATGCAGAGCTCCAATTGTCGCTCCTCTACTTGATACACCAATTAGGTTAACTTGATATCCCTTCCTTAATGACTGTTAGGAGTTTAATGGAAGGTTTAGAAGAACCTTTCTTCTTGACTAGATAGATAGAATGAGAACTTTTTCTCTTTTATCTTTTCTCTCTTTTATGTGTGAGAGAATTGATTATCTCAGAGAAAATTCTACACCTTTTCTGAACTCCTAATGGGTCTTTATATAGGCATTCCCTTAGTAGAGTCCCACTCGAATAAGGAATCCTAAAAAGTGCCTCAGAAAAGATAAGCACAAAAGGAGTTTATTTCTCTTTTAAACTCTTTATTAGGGAAAACCCTAATTAGGGTTCCCTTTAGTTATGGCCGGCCATAACAGCCCCTAATGAGCTTGTTTTTGCCGGACCAAGTAGCTTTCTTGGCCGGCCGGCCAAAAAGTGTGCTTTTTGACCTTTTCGGACTTCTCTTTCAAGCCCGATTCTTTCTATCTCTTTTGAGCACCATTAGACTGGATCATATCCATCTATAACTTAGCTCCCACTAGTCAAATCTCTCCGATCAAGTTACCTCTCTTATGTGTAACCCGTTGTAGGATCCGATCTATTTTAGCTACGAATTATCGAAGTAATTCGACGATCGTAAGCGGCTTCTAGCAAAGCATTACGACCGCTAATTGGATCGGACTGGATGATTAACTTTTAATCCAATCGAGTGTGGCCACACATTTTCAGTTGCTTCTCCTCAAGTGGCCCGGAGATACTAATCTTAACCTTGTTAGGACGACATAATCCAGTCTTGTACTCCCACTTAACTTCATGTCTATCATGTCATTCCCGGTAATTCCGCTTTTATAACCTCCTGTTACGGCGCGGCGTTTGGCGGTACCAAAGTTTGACATTCTTTACATAAGATGAGTGGAGTACTCATGTTTATGGAATCTTCTCAATCTTGACGTATTTTCAGTACTCATTGAACAACTCTCTTGTTGGGCCATCCAGTGTATATTCCCAATCATACACTCATGTAATTAACTAGAACTCCCAGTTCTTATAGCCCATGAAACTGCGCTATCAGTCAGTCTCACATGCTAGTCTTCTTGAGTCGCAGTTGTCCATTTCTACGACCTGGACCAAGGACCTTTGATGATGAATTTATTTTAATGGTGTGTTTATTTAGCAACTGATAAGAATCCTATGATTTATTATTATTTAGGTATTTTTTCACGAATATTTTTTTTCCCGGAAACCTTTTTTTTTCTCGAGCACCGTTT
Organism: Eschscholzia californica subsp. californica; assembly: GCA_002897215.1. Lineage (NCBI taxonomy): Eukaryota > Viridiplantae > Streptophyta > Magnoliopsida > Ranunculales > Papaveraceae > Eschscholzia > Eschscholzia californica. Next base: position 134,874 of record BEHA01000141.1, read on the forward strand.
TTTCTTTTGGGAAAAACACGGTCTTTACCGTATCACGTGGTACTTCCTTTGGATGTGTTTGGATTTCTAGTCTGATCTTGGTTCCTTAGCTTGGGCAATAGCTCCATTGTTGTCACAATATAAAGTTATTTCATTTTGAATGCTAGGAATGACACCAAGTTCTGTGATGAACTTCTTTATCCAGAGTCCTTCCTTGGCTGCTTCCGAAGCGGCTCAGTATTGTGCTTTAGTGGTAGAGTCTGCTACAGTGCTCTGTTTTGAGCTTTTCCAGCTCACTGCTCCTCCGTTCAGACAGTAGACATAACCTGACTATGATCGGTAATCATCTCTGTCTATCTGGAAGCTTGCATCCACATGACCTTCCACGATTAGTTCTTTCTTTCCACCATACACCAAGAAGTGATCCTTAGTTTTTTCTCAAGTACTTCAAGATATTCTTGGCTGCGATCCAGTGTGCTTCACCTGGATTAGACTGGTAACGGCTACACATGCTCCGAGCATATGAGACGTCTGGTCGAGTGCAGATCATGGCATACATGATAGATCCTATAGGCGAGGCGTAAGGTACCTTATTCATGCGCGCTTGCTCATCCAAGTCTTTGGGACTTTAAGTCTTGCTAAGTGTTGTACCATGTGTCATGGGTAGAAATCCTCTCTTACAGTCTTTCATTTGGAATCTTCCAAGAATCTTATCTATATAAGTTTCTTGGCTGAGTCTAATCATCCTTTTCGATCTATCTCTATAGATCTTGATGCCCAATATATATTCTGCATCTCCTAGGTCTTTAATTGAGAAACACTTCCTTAGCAATTCCTTTAAGGATTCTAGCATTGGAATATTATTTTCAATGAGCAGTATGTCATCTACATATAGGACCAAGAAAACTAGGTCGCTCCCACTAACTTTCTTTTATACACAAGATTCCTCTTCGTTCTTCAGAAAACCAAATTCTTTTATTCTCTCGTCGAACAGAAGATTCTAACTCCTACTTGCCTGCTTCAATCCATAAATGGATCTTCGAAGCTTGCAAACCTTCTCAGCATATTTGGTGTCTTCAAACCCTTCAGGTTGTGTCATGTCACATCTTCTTCCAATTTTCCATTTAGGAAGGCGGTTTTGACATCCATTTGCCAAATCTCATAATCATAATGAGCGGTAATTGCTAGAATAATCCTGATGGATTCAAGCATTGCGACAGGGGAAAATGTTTCATCATAGTCTATACCATGAACTTGTTTGTAACCTTTTGCCACAAGTCTAGCTTTGAAAACGCTAACGTTTCCATCCTTGTCTGTTTTCATCTTGAAAATCCATTTGCATCCTATGGGTGTTACCCCGTCGGGCAAATCAACCAAGTTCGAAACTTGATTCTCAAACATGGATTCCATTTCGGATTTCAGGGCTCCTAGTTATTTTTTGGACTCTGGTTTCGTCATAGCTTCTTTGTAGGTGCAAGGTTCATTATCTTCAATTAACAACATGTCTGCTCTTTGAGATAATTCAATTAGCCTTTGTGACCTACGCGGGGCTTGAATAACAGGTAAGACACACTCAACTTCTTGAGGGTTCTCTTGCGAATCTAATTCGCTTTGCGCGAGAGGCTCTGTGAGATCCATCATCTCTTCCTCTTCTTCCCTTACTATTTGCTCAGAATAGTTGAGAATCGCGACTACTGGCAATGGTGGTATACCATTGTCAATTTGTTGCTCATATCGAATTTCTTCGATCTCTATATTTCTCCCACTTGTCGTCTTGGAAAGGAATTCCTTTTCAAGGAAGACACCATCAGGAGCAACAAACACTTTGTTCTCTGAAGGGTTGTAGAAGTAATATCCCCTTGTTTCTTTTGGATAGCCCACAAAGTGACATTTGTCTGATTTGGGTGCTAGTTCATATCCTTGTAAACGTTTTACATAAACATCGCAACCCCAGACTTTAAGAAAAGACAGTTTTGGAGGCTTTCCAAACCATAACTCATATGACGTCTTTATCACAGCTTTTGACGGAGCTCGGTTTAGTGTGAAAGCAGCCGTTTCGAGAGCATATCCCCAGAAAGTTGTTGGAAGATCGGCGAAGTTCATCATCGATCGGACCATGTCTAACATGGTTCGATTTCTCCTTTCAGATACACCATTCATCTGAGGTGTTCCTGGTGGAGTGAGTTGGGATACTATTCCACAACTTCGAAGATGATCCTCAAACTCTTGACTCAAATATTCACCACCTCGATCCGATCAAATGACTTTTATTTTCTTGTCAAGTTGATTCTCTACTTCATTTTGAAATTGTTTGAACAATTCAAACGATTCTGACTTTGGCTTCATTAGATATATGTAATCATATCTAGTGAAGTCGTCAGTGAACGTGATGAAGTATCCAAAATTATCTCGTGCTAGAGTACTCATAGGTCCGCATACATATGTATGTATCAGTCCTAGCGGTTCAGTAACTCGATCACATGTCCCTTTGAAGCGTGAACGTGTCATTTTACCCATCAAACATGATTCGCATGTATCATATGGTTCTAAGTCACATGAACCCAGAAGTCCATTTGCATGAAGCTTCTGCATACGTTTCAGGTTAATATGGCCTAAACGACAATGCCAGAGATATCCTTGGTTTGAATCATGAGTTCGAAGTCGTTTCGTGTCTATGTTCAGGATTTCGTCTTCTATGTTCGTAACATAAAGACCGCTACAAAGTTTAGCACTAGTATAGAGCATCTCACCTTTGTATAGAGAACAACGTTTGTTCTTTATTACGAGATGATATCCCTCTTTGTCCATTACTGACACAGAGATGATGTTCCTTGAAATAGTTGGTACATAATAACAATTATGCAGCACTAATATCAATCCAGTGTCTAAATTGAGATTATAGGTTCCAACAGCTACAACAACAACTCTTCCTTTGTTAGCAACTCGTAGAACCATTTCACTCTTTGTCAGATACCGTATTCCCTTTAACCCATCTAAATTTGATATTATGTGGGTTCTACATCCGGGATCAAATACCCATGAAGGGGAATCTCCCATATCTGCCAAATTTACCTCTATAACATAGGCATTTATTTCCTGGTCACTTACTGGTTTCTCTTCTACGTTTTCTTCGTTTGAAGTCTTGAGACCACTAGTCAAGTCCTTCTCCCAATCTAGAAAATTATTCAGATCCATCTTTCTTTCTAGAAAGAGTGAATCTAAATCTGAACTAATACTACTTGTCATCTCTCTCTATGAAACAGAAAAAGGATTTGCTAAGTACTACATTCAATTGTTTGTAAAAATCAGATTTTACCATATTATCCAATTAAAACCGTCCCCGTTTAAATAATACGATTCCAAGATCTCATTTCTTCGAAGTTAAACGTACTAGGGCACTGCCCTCAACTTCGTCGTCCAGAGTGAGTAAACTCTTACTGATCATACTCTTATGACCCTTGGTTGATGAGTTTCACATTTCATTGTCAAACTCATCCTTTGCCTCAAAATCTAAAACCCTTTTGCCCATTCGTTGAGTATAACCATTTAGACGCGTATATCTCTTCATAGATCTACCCGTACTGTCCCGAGGTAAAAGTGAAGGAGATGTCCTTCGACCAAGATTGCAATGCGAGCAATTTGTCGGCTAGGACAATTGATGAAGATCATCAAGTCCGGTTGATTTAGGGGTCATGGAGTTTAAGCTAAAAACCAACCACGACCGTCGAATTACGAAGTAATTCGCGGCTAACTTCGATCAGATCCTACAACGGGTTACACATAAGAGTGTCAATTTGATCTAGGATATGACTAGTGGGAGTGAGATATAATAATGGGAGTGTCCCATAAACATATCTCATAGGCCTAAAGAGTATGATCAGTAAGAGTTTAGTCACTGAATTGAGAAAATATCAACTAGTTGTTATTTTCGGCAATTTCCTTAAATCTTATTCTAAAGGGTCTTTTAGGAAACCTAATTGGAGGTGGATTCTTATTAGGGTTCTATATAAAGACTCTTAGGGCAGAGAATAAGGTGTGGAATTTCTCTCTAAGCTTTCTTACTCTACCACATCAAGTAGAGAGGAGAAAGTGAGCTAATTCCCAACTATCTATCTAGTCAAAGAAGGAGTAGTTCTTCTATCCAACCACCGTTGGTGTGCTAGCTAACAAGGTGAGAGATCAAGTTGATTGCTCGCGTCCCAAGTAGAGGAGCTATGTTTGAAGCTCTTCATATTCTCAAAAGCAATTGGAAAGGTTTGAGGGAAAACCTAGCGATTAAGGTATTCATCGAACTAGTTTTATTTACTTAGCATTATTGGTTTATGCATGTGATCTTGGGGATACTAATGTTAGACATATGATGTCTTTACCCGCTATAAACATTAGTAAAAGGGTGTAGATCCCAATAGTGGCGTCAGAGCCTCTTGCAAATAGCTAATTTTTGCTAAGAATCGAACTAATCCATGCTTGATTAGATTGATAGTTGCGTTTAAAAGTGTTTTAAACATCTAATTTGAATGTTTTGAATGGGGATTCAATGGTTTTCAAATTAAGAATCAAAATTGATGATTGAAAGTGTTTCAAAAGACTCAAGTTTGATTGATTTTGGTTGTAAAAGTGTATTAAAAGTGTTTTAAACTCACAATTTGATTATATTGAATAGGATTCAATAAATTTTCAAATTAAGAATCAAAATTGATGATTGAAAGTGTTTCAAAAGACTCAAATTTGATTGATTTTAATTTTGAATTTTTTTTCAAAAGTTTTATTCTTCATGAATTGGGAATTCTCTCAAGAACAAGAGATTTGGTTTTTTAGAAACTTCTAAAAATTGGGATTTTATGGCTTTTAGAAGCTACTAAAAAAAAGGGAAACTTAGAAATTTAGAAGTTGCAAAAAATAGGGCTGCATATGCATGTTGGCTAGGAAGCGTCCAGAAGACGCGACTCGGCCAGCAGCAGCAGCAGACGCGTCTTCTGGACGCGTCTGCTGTCCCGGGATAAGGGCGCGTCTGGGACGCGCCCCAGACATCCCGGGTGTGTCTCGGTTAAGCCGAAACATATGCGACCAGAAACAACAGACGCGTCTTGCACACGTCTGGGACGCGCCCCAGACATCCCGGGTGTGTCTCAGGATAAGACCGAGACACATGCGACCACTAGGACACGTCTAAGCAGCCTTAGAGCGTCTCAGCTGGGTCGAGATGCGTGAGATAGCACCAGACGCATCTGGTGGCTCGGGTAGCCCGAGCATGTCTCGGATGTGATCCGAGACGTCTAAGCAGCTTCCACCAGACGCGATGGTCGCGTCTAGTGGGTCCTAGGTGTCTCGGTACCCAACCGAGACACCATGAGACCTGGCCAAAGGTAAGGATGCATACGAGATGCATCCGGACGGGCTAGGGTGTCCAGGGCACTAACCGAGACACCCATAAGGCTCGGCCAAGGGTCCAGACACATCAAGATGCGTCCGAACCTAGCCCTAATGTTTTGGCTGCGGCCAGGACACGTCCTAGACCTCGGCCAAGCCCGAGACGCATCTAGATGCGTCTGGCTCGGCCATAGCATGTGTGGGTCTGTCTCGGTCTGGACCTACACTAAACCCGACCATCTTTGAGCTGGACCAACCTAGTGGGCCTTGACTTTCGGGTGTTGGGCCTTGACTAAAAGTTAAGCGTACTAGAATACCCAATCCCAATGTTGACTCATACCGGAGAAGGTCAAAATCCTTTTGCAAGCAATCATATAACATTCTCTTTGAAAGAGTAATGGATGCTAGCTAAACCATCAAGACAAACTGAGGAAGAGATTCCTACAAAATTCATAAATGGAGAGGTACGAGATCTCCAAGGCAATTTGAAAGTCATTCTAATGGAAGAAAACATAATTCATCTATCAACCAATTCAATGTCGATTGAACAAAGATAGATAAGACCTTAGACGAGTCACTAAGATTGTTAAGAACAACTAAGCAGAACACACGGGAATATCAAATCTAAGAAAGGTTCTTGAGATTTGGTAAAAGGAATCTAAGAAAGTGTTTCTTGAGATTCAAAGGGGTAAAGGGTCAGTCAAGTGAGAAAAACATTTGATCAAAGAAAAGGCAAGCAGTTGTCGAGTACATGATCAAGAGTATTCCTCAATACTGTGAATGTTTCCAAACAATGGCTAGACTAGATAAAAACTACCCTTAGCACCTGGAGGACAAAAGGAATGGAATTATGAATTCTGGTTCCAATATCCTTGTTAACGAAGTTAAAAACAAGTATCGTAAAATTCCTTCATCAGGTATTTTAAGACCGGATGTGCAGCTCGGTAAAGCTCAAGGGAATCACATACTTGACTAAAAGAAGTTAAGATCTAAGAGGGAGCAGAAGCAGTAATGCTAGGGATGCTGAAAGGGATCGAAGTATTCTTTTAGACACTGATCTAGCTTAGAACTTAATTTTTTTTTTCTAGAAACATCTGATGTTTTAAACCAGTGGTAAAATTAACTGAAGGTTAACATTGATAATGGCTGATATCAAGAGATTCTAACTCATTAACTTCAGCATTGTCAATTGGGTCTTAAGGACTAATTGACAAAGTCACCCTTTTCAAAAGGGCATAGAGACTAGTAATCTATTAGGACTCATATGGTGTTATGCAGACCTATAAGTTTACTTGCAGAAGCTAACGAGAGAAATTTCAATACGTAGTCTGACAACTTCATGAAGTATGGAAACATAAAAATCATAAAGTGTAAGTCGGAATGTTTGAAAGGTTCAAAAAAAGTACAAACCGAAGAAAAGAATCACTTTGACAAGAGAGTTTAAGCCATCCGATTGGAGTGGTGAAAACTTGAGTCAAACACTTGATAACCATCAAAGGAGTTGAGAAACCGTTTCCCAACTCGCTCCATAGAACACATCTGAGGGATGGTGGATTCAGTGGGAGTAATCGAACACTGTTATGCAATTCGATCAATGATGGATTTAAGCCAAGTCTTCCGAATATTTGAGGATATATTCTAGAAACGATTGTTTCTCACACATTTACCAAAATCCGTCTAAAAGATAAATCTTGTGTAAAAGTGTTTTACGAGGATACAAAAACTAGCTAAAATCTGACGCAATTTCTTTAGAAGAAATTTGGGCTTCTTCCACCATAAACAATCAAGAGAACAAAGTGTTTGTTGCTCATGATAGTATTCTTATAGTAATTAGCATAACCAGTGTTCTGGGAGAAAAGTACTAATTATTACAAGAATAAGTAGGAGAAAAGTACAAGTCGAATTAATTCGACCATGAGAAAAATCATGAAGAGTCATGAAGAACAATCATGAAAATTGTACAAGCCGATTAAGTTCGATCAAGAGCAACAAAACTGTTAAAAGACAGTAACTTGCGGTTCCTCAGAAAAGAAAAGGGTAAAGATGTGATCTTAAAAACCCACCGCACAAAAGCGAATGACCTTCGCAGGAGAACTCTCAAGCGAACGAGAATACTCCAAATTGTTGTTCAAAAGCCCTAAAGGTTAAGAGTAAAACCTCAAAGATTCATAAGATAAAGGTTATCTCTGAAGACCTGTGCAGAGACGGAAAACTGACTCTAGGTTTTGGCTAGAAGCCAAAATCATCATGAAATTCATATCTCGTGAAGACATGTAGCTTGATAATTTAAGTCAACGGAAGACCTAAATTAGTTTTCTAGAATAGAAAACTGAGAAGGATGGAAACATTCGAGTTTCCCAAAACTAGACAAGAGGAATCAAATTCTTCCAGTCCAGTTATGTCCATACGCATGCTTCAGGAATCCATCGATGGATTATAGCAAGCAATAGTCGGAATCTTCGATTCACAGAGGCAATCAAAATAATTTTGATTCCTGAGGAATGCAGAAATTCTTGAATCACGATATTTCAAGAAGGTAAGTGGGAGTAACAAACCTTCCGGGTCCGTATGCAGAGTACATACAAAAGATTGAGTGCATCATAAGATGTTGCATAACAGTAACGAGCTGACTCAATAAAACGACCGCACACAAGGATAAAATTCCATTTTGGGCATCTAAAGATCTATAAGAGTAGATCAAATAGATGATAGGATTAGAAAGACTCAGTACGCTAAGACGCTTGAGATCCAAGACCGAAAATCTGAGACTCGGAAAAGTCTAAAAGAATTTCGACCCAAAAACTCATGACAGAGAGCGTTGCAAGACTCAAAGTCTAAAAGACACCAAGGAAGCAAGCAAGCGTGAGAGTGACATTTATGTCAATCATGTTGGACATGATTAGCATTTAAATATCCAAATTCGGATTGAAAACCGAAACACTACTTAGAAACATCCTAGAAGGCTAAAGGATGAAGTAGTACAAAATTTAAACATGTCATCGTAGCAAACTTCCAGACATGGAAGGAAAGTAGGCTAAAAGTGTTTAAGCCGGAAACTGTTGCAAATACTACACAAAGAATTAAAAGCCTTAACTTTAGTAAAAGTTACTATAAATTATCAAGGTTGAAGAAAGCAATCTTCAAATTAATTGATAATGAGCAAAATTTAAACGGACTACATCCGTAGTCAAAACTAAACTGTCACCTAAGACAAAGTATGAGAGTCATACACGAGTCTAAGGCATAAGATATAATTTTAAACCTTGACAAGTAAAATTGAGTGGGTAAAAGGAGTTTTACGAAAGAGGCTCAAATTTACAAACTCTCGTTGTTGGAAATAAGTTGATTATTTCACAGTCGTCTAAATTTGGTTTAGTATTTAAACGAAAGAGGCTCCTGTCTTCTTCAAAGTTATTGGAGTTTTACGAAAGAGGCTCCTGTCTTCTTCTTCCTGTTTTCTTGGTTCTTTTTATCAAAAATTCATTAACTTTTCATCTCCTTTCGAAAACTATTTTCAAAATCGAAGAATTTCAATGTTTTACGCATTGAAACTCTTTCAATTTCGATCCGATTGAGTTCAAATCTTGTTTAAACTAATCTATTTTATGTCTAAATATCTTATTTAAACAACACACATCTAATCAATCAACTTCGAATCTAATTCGTCTAGTCAAAGTTCGTTCATGCAATCGGCTCGTGATGCCACTGTTGGGTTTTATATGTATCTAATACACTAACTAATGTTGAAAGCGGAATCTCAAACATCTAATGTTTAACACTAGTTATCCAGGATCATATGCAAGAACTATTAAGAACTAAAATCGGGAAAAACTAACCTTTATCGCAATTTTTCCCTCGAACCTTTCCAATCGCGTGTGAAGATCCAGAGCTTCAATTGTCGCTCCTCTACTTGAGACACCGAGTATGTTAACTTGATCTCCCTTCCCTAATATGACTGCTAGGATTTTAATGGAAGGTTGAGAAGAACCTTTCTTCTTGACTAGATAGATAGAATGAGAGCTTTTTCTCTTTTATCTTTTCTCTCTTTTATGTGTGAGAGAATTGATTATCTCAGAGAAAATTCCACACCTTTTCTGAACTCATAAGGGGTCTTTATATAGGCATTTCCTTAGTAGAGTCTCACTCAAATAAGGAATTCTAAAAAGTCCCTCAGAAAAGATAAGCACAAAAGGAATTTATTTCTCTTTTAAACTCTTTATTAGGGAAACCCCTATTAGGGATCCCTTTAGTTATGGTCGGCCATAACAGCCCCTAATGGGCTTTTGTTTGTCGGCCTACTTAGCTTTCTTGGCCGGCCAGGGGAATCCCTTAAAAGGGATTCTGATGTAGATTGTTGCGGAAGCGTAAAAGTAATGGAATCCACCATTATTAATAAACTAAACTAACGAAATAAAACTGATAAAATAACGATAAACAATAAACTTGATTAATAATAAACTTGGTTGATAATATTCTCTGATCTGAATAACAAGGACATACCTGACTTCCTTTTATAGGAACTTAGAAACTTCTAGATAGACTCAAATTATGATTCCTAAATATCAAAGATACTCAAACATAGAAACTTCTAAACCTAGACTTAGTAGGAAATACTAAAACATGGAAACTCCTAAACTCTAACCCTAATGGGCTCGGCCATGAGGCCCTCTAACTAGTTCGGCCGTGAGGCCCATCTTGATGGTCTCCATCATACTCCCCGACCGAGAACGAACTTGCCCTCAAGTGAGACTCAACAATGCAATCCTTAATTCCCACTTCGAGCGAACAGTGCATTGGGGTTGAAGGACACCCACTTGGACGAAATCACTAGCTTCAATCTCATAGTGCAAAGAATCTTGCAAAAATAAATGTAGGAAAGAAACTTCCAACAAATTGCAACATCTCCCGTCATCTTTTAATTTGATGAAGAAGACCACAAACACCACATAATACTTTATGGAAAAATCAACCTTAAATTTCTTCACTTGAACGATCTTCCCATGTTCACCTTCGTGATGCTTAGAAACTAAACTCGAACATGGCTTAATCAAATGATGCAAAATATCATTAAACTTGTATTTATCTTTTTCCAATTGACATGTCCTCACAACTATCCTCTCGAAAAGTTTCTTAATTGTTCGAAATTGCTTCTGCGAAGAAAGAAGGGTTTCTCTTATGATGATAAGACTACTAGCAAATACGTTTGTGTCAGCCAAACTAAACCCACATTGTAAAAGAGTTGTCTCACACAATAACATTACCAAATCAGTTTTACCAGCATCAGCTTCTTCCAAAGTAGGCCTATCAGTATCTCCCTCAGCACCAGTTTCATCCTGGTCGATGCTAAGTCCGAGCTTCAACATATTAGATATCAACTCTTTACCTTCCTTCCCCATAATTTCTTTAGACATTAAAATCTCAAAAACCATTAATCTTGGGATAATCCTTTCCTCAAAATTGTCCATAAAATAGTTTGGGGTTTTAGACAACAGAAAAATATCCCATTTCAACCTTTTGATATATAAACTCATAGCTTGCTTCATCATACTCTCTGAACAACTTAAGAACAATGGAAAACCCCTAACTGAAAAAAATTGTTCTTCTGTCCAACCCAAACTTTTTAATAACACAGTCATTGAATCTAAGGTTGATTTGGTCATTGAGTCCAACCCATAAACTACAGTAGAAAACATTCTTGATTCTGGGTTAAACCCAAATTTCCGAACAACTTCAACAACTCTTGTTAAAGTTTTAGTCTTCATTAGTAGAACTCCTGGTTGGATTGTCAAGATATAAGAAATTCTTGATTCAGGTACATTTAGATTTCTTAATAGATTGATACTAGGTAAGAATCGAGCTTGTGAGTTGCTGTAAAAAACAATTCTTGAACGTTTTATTGATTTGATTACATTTTCATCAGTTTTGACAAAGCTTCTAAAAAGATCTATGGTAGGCATAATTTGGCTCTTGAGACTTCTAAACAGAACTCCTGGGAATGAAGTAACGAAATCTGCAAGTTTAGAATCAGGTAACCCAAATAGTTGGAAATATTCAATTTTGGGTTTTAGGGTTCTATTAACATCATAAAGTAGCAATCCGGTTCACTAGAAATTAGTTTTGAGATGATGGTTTTAAAAAAAAAGTGGATTCAAGGTAGGTGATAACTGATTTGGGGTTTTTGTCTCTAGTGGATTGAAAACTAGGTTGGACTTTTTTAACTGCAGTAAGAGCTATATCTAGTGATAACCCACATGAATTAATGAAAAAAGTAAGAGTGAAGTTTCCCTGTTGAAGCTTTTCAGCCATGGTTGCCGTTTTAAATCTTTCTTTCGTTCTAGTTTTTGTGTGACTTGTAGCAGTTGAAACCAATGAAGATAGAGTCGGAAGAATTTTATGATTCGAAACGAGAATTTCTTCTCCCGGAATTGTATATGAATCGAACAATTGGTCCGGACATGGTTTCTTTATATCACGAAAAGAATCTAGGTTTGATGAAGAAAAATTACTTCTTTCTTCTTCTTCGGCCACTGAGAAATTTTTGTTCATCTTGTCAAGAACTTCTTCTTCAATACTATTGATCACAGAGATAGAATTAACTTTGGAGTATTGCCTTCTCGATTCAATCTTTGTTTCCGCATGTGAATTAGGGTTTGGACTGGAGAACGGCGAATTATTTCCTTCTTCTTCCGTCTGAAAGAACTCATCTATCTTATTGTCGCGAACTTCTTCTGTAACAATAGTGGTTGAGAGAATATTGGATGGTTGTCGTCTAGAATCAATTTGTGAGTCGACATAAGATGAATACTCATCCAAAGGAAGGAAAGCATACTGAAAAATATTTTTCAGTTGATTCCAATCATCAATAAAGGGGTTTCCTTGATCAACGAGTCTCCATTGCATCTCGTTGAATTTGTCGTAGACTCTTTCAGATAAGTGTTGTTCAACGACAAAAACCTTATCTTCATCACTAACATCTTGGTTTATGAACCAATCTTCCAACTGTTGAATCGAAAAGTCTATATGATATTGACCATCAAACATAGGGATTTTGGAAACGACATTAATTTTGTTTTGATCTTTTCGATCAACATAGAGTTGTTGTGAATCTCGAAAAGGATCCCAATCTAAACGTGGAAAATTTTTCCAACACTCAAGGAGAGATGTAACCATGAAAAAAATTTCATCTTTTGTTCCCAGATTTTTAAAGCTCTGAATACCAGCTGATGTAGATTGTTGCGGAAGCGTAAAAGTAATGGAATCCACCATTATTAATAAACTAAACTAACGAAATAAAACTGATAAAATAACGATAAACAATAAACTTGATTAATAATAAACTTGGTTGATAATATTCTCTGATCTGAATAACAAGGACATACCTGACTTCCTTTTATAGGAACTTAGAAACTTCTAGATAGACTCAAATTAGGATTCCTAAATATCAAAGATACTCAAACATAGAAACTTCTAAACCTAGACTTAGTAGGAAATACTAAAACATGGAAACTCCTAAACTCTAACCCTAATGGGCTCGGCCATGAGGCCCTCTAACTAGTTCGTCCGTGAGGCCCATCTTGATGGTCTCCATCAGATTCCCTTCCCGGCCGAAAAGTGTGATTTTTGACCTTTTCGGACTTCTCTTTCAAGCCGATTCTTTCTATCTCTTTTTATCACCATTAGACTAGATCATATCCATCTATAACTTAGCTCCCACTAGTCAAATCCCTTCGATCAAGTTACCTCTCTTATGTGTAACCCGTTGTAGGATCCGGTCTATTTTAGCTGCGAATTATTGAAGTAATTAAACGATCGTAAGTGGCTTCTAGCGAAGCATTACGACCCCTAATTGGACCGGACTAGATGATCTTCATGATTAGTTCATCGTTATCCTAGTTAACAAATTGATCGCATTGTTACCTTGGTTGAAGGACACTCCTTCAGAAGGACATTTCCTTAAGACCGAATATCCTTCACAGGTATGCGTGTGAGTAAAGCCTTTAGGTCTGCTAGCCTTTTAGCCAAGCTCTGCTCTAGAGAATTATCTCTAGGGGAGTACGGGTGTGTAGGGATGTAAGTCCCATTAGCCTGCAACATAGGTACGGTAAGTAAGCAAGGAAGAGCATATGAGTGAAATGCAGTCATGGTCTGCGTTGTTGGATGTTGGTTGTCATCCAGGTATGGTTGAGTGACTGGTCGGCTCGAAGTACCGCCCACTTCCGTCCTGGTCGACTGCTCTGGAGCTGTTTAGTGGAGGATTGGTTGGTTCGCCATGCCCCCTACTTCAGTGGTCCTTTCAGCCCGTTCTTCGAGATTCAACTCTGTCTATCTAGGGGCAACTGGCCTTCGAGGTGGTATGGCAATAGACAACTCCGTGATCTTTTCCTGTAGTAATTGATTCTCGACGCTGACCAGGAGGTTCTCCTCTTCCAAGGCTCTGTACCGTTGCGTGTTCTCTTGCATTTGAGTTGTTAGCATTGCAAGTTGGGATGCTACGTCGAGTGGAGTGTTGGTCATCTCTTGTGTCATTGGGGTAAGCTCAGTAATTAGTAGTCGACCTCTTCCTTCTAGCGCCAAACTGTGAGGGTAAGAAATCGCGGGTCAAGAAGTCAGCTAGACCGGGCCGTTGATCGGATGTCGAACCTCCACCTGTTAATATTTTGTGGGCACCGACGATGTCTTTGGGCTTTAACCTGTGACAAAAGCGACAAAAACACATGTGACCGTAAGTCCCTTGGGACACCGGGATGGTGCCGGCCTAAGGGGGCTCCGACAGTCAAGTCAGTAAGCTTGCAAGAGAAGTAAAATGTACGTGAACTATGTCCTTGGAAATATTACCGTTGGTTGGTGTCGGAGTTTAGGCACGGCTCGTAGAGTGGTCGGAACTCGCTCTCTACGGATTAACTGACTTCTTGGAGAGATATTATGATGTATGTTCTTAAAGAAGGCAACCCTCGTAGATGTGGCAAAGTAAGAAAGGTCTGACCTCTAGGAGAGATAAAGTCACTTGCATATGCTTTGATCGTAAAGAGAGAGAAAAGTAGGTCGTCCTCTCTGGATGAGTGGTCTTCAAGAGAGAGAAATAAGTCGTCATCCCTTGATGAATGGCTGTCAGGAGAGATAAAGATAGGTCGTCCCCCTTTCAAATGTAGGTCGACCTCCTTTGATGGGCGGTCGTCTGGAGAGAAAAATATGTGTCGACCTCCTTTTGATCAATCGTAGGTGGTTCGATGGATGTTTGATTAGTCGACACAAGTGGTGGAAGTGTCGTAAACACCTGGTTGATTCCTCTGTATGAGAGAGAAAGTAGTGGGGCGTGTTAAGCGATAACCAGATGATCGAGTGTATTAATCGGGGATTCGATGATGAGTATTTTTGTCTGAGATCGGATCCTCTGTATCATTCTTGGTTCCGTCATTTTATAGTGTCTTGGGTCGACTGTTACCCAGTGATGAGTTGTCATCTTTAATGACGGTAACGCATGGGTTGTCACCATTAATGTTGATTTCGTAACCCCTAACGGATATATCTGGGGTATGGTCCTCTTGAATGACTGTAACGTCTCTCTAACGGATACACGGGAGGAGGTTTGTTGAGGATTTGAGGGCGGACCTCTTTATCCAGGGTTGTATGTGCTGTCGTACTTGGGTCTGTTGAGAGGCGAGGGCAGACCTCTTCTCCCAGGGCTGGAAGTGCTTACATATTTCGGCCAGGTGAGGAGGTGAGGGCCGACCTCTTCCTCCGGGGCTGGAAGTGCTCCTTTAATTTGGCGTGGCTTCGAGGTGTCCAAAGATGAATGGGTTGGGCCCATTAGCCATTAGTTCATGGGCTTCTTCACCGAGTAAGCCCATTAATCGTGATCTCCTTGGGGCACTCCTGGTGACGTATTTTGGCCCATACAATATTGAACATCAACATGGAGGCAAATGGAGCTATGGATCTAGATCTCATTTGGTGATTTCTTGTCATTTCTCATTTGTATTTCCATTTAATTTGTAGTTTCAACGAATATTCCTTAAATTCCATGTGTAGTTAATTTCTTCATCTAGGGATTATGATGAGACCTACTCTAGATTTTTTGGTATATATTATTTTATTAATTAAACCTTTTGATTGTGCTTAAATGTCTTTAAATACATGATTATGGAATGCTTTCATCAAGAATACCTTCTGAAATTTAAATAGTTTATTATGTTAGATTTTGAGTTATAAAGAAAGATGCTTAGTTGACTAATTACATGTGTTAGGAAGTGAAATAATATGGTAGATTCTAAAATCCCAGATATTTTCTCATCTCACTTCCTTCTTCTTTGATTTGTAATTATTTTCTCACTAAAATCATTTTCCAGAACAAATCAAATTTATGAAAGGGGCATTAATTTAAGATTTAAACCGAAATTACTTATCCTTGTGGATCAATTCCGGACTTCCGGATTTACTATAACTTGATCCCGTATAGTTGCGGGAATAAACCCATTTTGGGCCTATCATTACCTAAAGATAGTTTATAACCCAAAAGATCTAGTTGAAACATAAAAGTCAGATTACGAGATATGGTTCGAACAAATTAAAAAGGTATTATACAAATCCAGAAAACAACCAGTATCTAGTTTTAAACGATAGGTTCTAACAGATAAATCTTCAGAGGAAATCTGGTTCGTCATACAAATGAAGCGTTCAGTCTGACTTAGATTTCGGCATGAAACAAAGCCTTGCATTGTTTTAGAAATTAACATGAACATTAGCGCCTGTATCAAGCCACCAAGTGTTAGAAGGAATTTCAACAAGATGTGATTCGAAACATATAAGAGCTAATTGCTCACCTTTTTTTTTCGAACTAAGCCTTACGCTTTGGACAATTTGCCTGAAAGTGTACAATCTTTCTACAAAAATGGCATTTGAATTCCTTCTTCTTAATATTAACCTGAGGAGCTAAAGCATGTTCATTATTCTTTGGTGTGACAACATTCTTACCTTTACCTTACCTGGGCTTTCATTTCTTTCTTTTAACTTCTTGAGTAACAAGGTTCGTAGAGAAATTCTCTTGTTGTTTTAACCTCGTCTCCTCTTGAACTAACATATTTGATAGTTCATTCACATTCCATTGTTCCTTAAGTGAATTACAATTCATCTGGAATGGTCCACACTGAGGAGGCAATGAATTCATAATAATAATATGAACGAGAAAAGGTTCCTTTACATTCATACCAAGTCCCTTAAGTCTCGATGTAATGTTGGTCATTTCAATTAAGTGCTCTTGCATACCTCTCACACTATCATAATTTATGGTAGTGAGTTGAGCCATTAGCGTGCCAGCTAGAGACTTCTCGGCCGCACGAAATCTCTCCTCAACTGCATTAATGAAGTCTCTAACATTATCAGTTTGAGGAAGAGATGACTTTATATTGCTTGCAATAGTCATCCACATAAACATCATGCTTAGTCTGTTCGATTTTTCCCAAGAATCAAATAAATGTTTCTCATCAGTGTTACTTGATGCATTTAGAGTAGCAGGTTTATCAGACATAAGGGTTCGATCCATATCAAAAACACCTAAAGTGAACTTGACATGTTTGCTCCATTCTGAAAAATTTAAGTCAGTGAGTAAAGGAACAAACGCAACTTGTGAATGTAGGGATATCGTCACAAATACTGCAAACATGACCAAATCATAGACACATAAAATATATATATCAAAATTTCTTCTTTTGGAACAAATTACGACATACATAACATCAATTGTTTATATATAATAAACAAGTCCATTAGTGTATCATCTAACCTCAAAATGTTTATGACCTTTGGGCAACACAAACTAATTTTAGATGATACCTTGCATAACATCAATTGTTTTATTTATAAACAAGTCCGTTAGTGTATCATCTAAACTCAAAATGTTGATGATCTTTGGGAAACATAAACTACTTTAGATGATACCTCACATATTTATTCTACAATCCTTTTAACTTATAATTCATCTTTGGACAAATTATTCACCAAAAGAGTCATATAAATGCAATTTACATGCATCGTTTAATTGCATAAGAATATTAATATAAGGTGAGCCATCATAGATATCTATACTTACTTCATAAGTCACTTCGGCGACATTCTTATTGATTATACACATCATGGTCACTATCTAACTTTCTTATGCTTTCTTTGAGAAATAAAACTAAAATGTGAAGAGTTAAGGAAACAACTCATCTATAAGTTATTTGATTTCAACCAAAACTATAAATCATCAAAACAATCAAACGATTTTTTTCTTTCTCAATGTTATGTCAATATTTACATTGACAACTTGTAAGTTGCAAAATAACATAAAAAAATTCATGAAAAGGATTTTCGGGGAAACATGACAATCTTCACCCTATTTGCTCTGATACCACATGTTTGCATGATCTTGTATATTGGTCTCTACTGTTTGAGAAAAAGTTCTGTTAGAAATTCAGACTTAAAAATCTGAATTTCAGTTTTTGACACAAAATCAGACTTGAAAGTCCATTATCCAAACAGAAAAACTTAATACACATATACAAGGAGTTTATGAGATAAAACATATATCCTTAAATTATCTCATAACATAAAAGGACCTAGAGATATGATGTTTATCACAACTAAACAACAATATTCAACATGGAATGAAAACTTAAAGTTCTTGATAGGTTATGAACCTTTCGCTCCATGTTGAGTATAAAGAGGAGACTAGGAATGATGGTGAGGGTAATACACCTAACCCTAGTCTTAAGTTAAATGTCGAAGAGGTTCCTGATAGACCCTTGAGCATGAACTGACTGATGACCCTTATTGCTCACTCCCTCGACCATTGCCATCTCACCATGACTAGACTACACTAGATTTTGAAGTTCATGATGCTAGCTCTATGATGTGACACGAAAATGTCACATTTGGAGAGCCTAACTTAGACTAATTAGTCATTTTCGAGTGTTATCAATAATATTTTATGTGTTTTTCATGTTAGGTACTTATTTTGGAGTTAAGCGTGTAAACCGGAATAAAGGGAACGAATTGTCACTATCATTTCATGTGCCGAAAACGAGAGAAAAAGATTTCAAGCAAATCATATGACAAGAGGAGTCAAAGACGAGTCTAACGATGAAAACGGAAGTCAATTCCGAGTTCGGATGGGGAAGTTGTGGAAGAAAGAAGTCGAGGTTCGGTCTTAAAACAAAGATTCTATGAAGGCACCCCCCTTGATTTCCAAGTGAAGATTAAAGCCCAAGTCTAAAACCCAAGAGCCTAGATATGAAGGAACAAAACCCAAGTCCAAAGAAGATGAAAGAAGGAAGAGATTTTGGAGGCACCCTCTTTATGGACTCAAGTTTGAGTCAAAGTCAAGTCTTGACTAAGTCTAGGGTTTGAGTAAAAAGAGAGGGTCAAGACACTATTCATCTTCTTCATCATTAAACAACCAAGAAAGAGGAGAGAGAAAGAGGCAAGAGGGTTTGAGTATTCATCATCAAAAACCTAGAGAATCAACTAGGGTTTTAGAGGGTTTGAGGAGGAGAACAAGAGAGAAGGAAGGAGACCGGCCAAAGCTTGGCCGGCCAAGTTAGGCCGGCCAAAGCTTTGGCCGGAACAAGCAGCTCGGGAGAGCAGCCGGACGCGTCCACGGGAGCTTCTACAGCAGCAATGGCAGTCGCACAGCAGCAACGCACAGCAGCTGCTCCGGCGCGACAGCAGCTTCCGTGGAAGCTTCCCATGCTCGGTTTACTCGGGACAGCTTCACGGGACGGCCGGACAGCAGCACGGGAGGGCGAGTAACCTGCTCGGGATGCTTCCAAGATGGTACGGGACGCCTAGGGTTTACTCATGTGCGGTTCGGGAAGAGAGATGTGGTCGGATCTAGGGTTGGCCGGAATCCTCACTTCTTTGGCCGGATTTTGCTAGGTGTTCCGGCCACCTTTTTGGCCGGAAACCATAGGGCTTTTGTTTCCCACATCATGAGCTTGCTTCCTATGTGTTTGATTTTGATTTTGGGTAAGAAATCTTTAGAGAGAGAAAGCTTGATGAAGCTTTAATGGAGTTTGGGTGAAAAATGGAGAAGATGATGGTGGTCGCTATGGGGAAATCTGATTTTTGCTCAGGGACACCCAAAGTGCACTATAAAAGGGAAATCCAGAATTTTGCTACGGGGAGATCGACTACACTTAGAGACTCATTTTTCTCGACGAACCTAGCCTCGAGCCACATCGAAAAAGGGGGATTTCTCTTATCATTTCTTTTCATTTATTACTTATTCACCATGTTAGCTAAATCAAGTGTGTCGATTATATGAGATGAAATGTGATGAATTTGTGATTATGTTTAATATGATTTGATGTTTTGATTATGAATTGATGTTCATTTGATTCGATTATCGTTTTGATCGTATTTTCATGTGTCTTGTCAAGCACTTCGCATAGTTAATAGACGAAACGAAGTATTCGATATCGATCATAGTCTAAGTCATAATTTCATGTGTCTTGTCATGCACTTCACATAGTTAGGCGACTAGACGACACTTTCGACGACTCGGGATTAACCGATTTAGACGTTTGTTTGACTAAGTATGATCTCCGGATATACGTAGTACTTAGAGACATCTACTTTAGGAGTCGAACATCGATTGTACTTCGACACATTAAATCGGACTACACATAGTCGTAGGTTTATCATTATGGATTCCCGGACTTCGACACCTCTCTCACTTATTTGTTGCCCGAATCGAGTCTTACCATCTCCCGACTCTTGTTCCTCCGACTCTTCTCTCGAATCTTGATGCATATGTGTCGAGTTTATGAGTTTTGTGATTGTTAATGACCTTTGCATAAGAGTCGAGGCTTTTTAGTGTTTGTGTTGTACCATATGAGTGACATCTTAGTGAAGAAGAAACATCTCTAAGAGACCTAGGGTAGTCATTAGTGGAGACTTAACCCATGTGAGAGCTCAAAGCTTAAATTGTCCTTCGATTGTACTCTTTCGCGCTGACTCCGAGTAGAATGAAGAGCTACTCAACCTCGTAACTATTAAAAGAGCTCATTTGATCTCGTGTGCTCAACTTTCTTAGCCACAGGGAGTGACATTAGGATAACGAATTAACCTTGCCCTTGTAGTCTATGAAACCCAATGAGAATGCCAACTAGAGGGAGGCGGATGCTCCATCACCATCCATCATCTTATATCCCGAGAATCAAGACATGAGTAGAAAGAATGAAGAATATCAAAAACAAGTATGGAATGAAAGTTGATTGCAAGAATATAGTGTTGCGTGCGTTTTTAGTTTGTTTGGTTTCATCTCGTGTTATGAAAAAGAAAAAAAAGAAACAAATAAAAGGGAATGAAAAAAAAAGTTGATATGAAAGAAAAATAGAAAAAAGAAAGAAATGAAAATAAAACAAGTGAAGAAATAAAGGAATGAAGTTGTTTATGACTGTGTTTGAGCATGTTAGCTCTTTTGTGTGAGTGATGTGATTTGTATATATGTGTCCATGTTCATGAATAAGTATTCGATGCAAGAATCAAATGTGGAAGTGCTTGAGAGGTTCTATCATGAAGAAGTCAACATTCTCGGGAATCCACCATCGTTGTATCATCTATGGGTGAGAAGGGCGAGAGAGCTTCCCCACTCCATTTAGTGGATAGTTCCTTTTAGGAGATCATTCATTCCAGAATGTTGTCCTCACCCTTTTTTATGTATTGAGTCAATGTTAGTGATCACACTCACACATACGAGCGAACCATTCTTGAGTGATTTCCTATTTGAAGTGTATGTTTGTGAGGTCAAAGTCGAGGTGAAATGTATTAAACAAGGAATCAAGGCTTTGTGGCTTCGGAACATAGATGTGCTCATTATGTTATGACACTTGCATTTTAGGGTAAGATCATTAGTGAAGAGGTCTTTAGCTTTTACATGAACTTATTTACTTGATTCATTATGTATTGATATGCTTAAACCATTTACTATATAACCCATGCTTATCTATGATTTGGATGTTGGACCTTTATGTCTCATGAGACTCGATGTTTGTGGGTATCATCTATGGAAACCCTCACGAGACAACACTCGTCATCTAGGGGCGACCTAGGGGTTTAAAGGCTAGTTGCATATGCTAAATGCAACCGGGATTCTTCCGAAAGTGAGTAGGTTTTTATTTTGTTTTGTTTGCTCGACGACTAGCAAAGTTTAAGTTTGAGGATGTTGATGTGACATGAAAATGTCACATTTGAAGCGTCTAACTTAGACTAGTTAGTTCGTTTCAAATGTTATTTATAATAGTTTATGTGTTTTTCTTGATTAGGTGGCTCACATGAAGATAAACATGTAAGTCAGAATAAAAGGAGTAGACTATCACTTTCATCTCATGCGATCAAAACGGGAGAAAAAGAGATCAAACGACAAGTGACGTCAATGGTGAATCCAACGGAGAAAACGGAATCGAACTTGAGTTCGAACAAGGAAGTTAGAAAGAAAAAAGTCGAGATCTCTTCTTGAAGGCACCCCCTTGGTTCTAAATGTAGAGACAAGATAAAGACACTCCCATTGATTCTAAATGAAAACCAAGCCCAAACCCAAAGAAGAAGATGAAAGAAAATGAAAGAAAATGAAGGAATCTTATAAGCACCCTCTTTTAGGTTGTTGTTTAGGGTTTGAATTAAAGAATAAAATGAGTTAGAGAAAGGGAGGTCATCTTCTACTACCCAAGTTTGTTCTTGGTGGTTGAAAAGAGCTCAAGAGAGAGAAAAGGAGAAGGTGTCGGCCAAAGCTTGGCCGGCCAGCACTAGGCCGGCCAAGCAGGCTGGTATTGCAAGGGACGGGTTCAACGGGACAGCAACGCCGACAACAACAGCTCGGCCATGCGCGGGTTTGCTCGGGACACTCGGGTTTTGAGAGGAAAGGCTCAGGAAGGAGAGAGGAGTTCGGGTTCGGCTCTTGTAAGTTTTTCTTGCCCGGAACAACATCTTTTGGCCAAAAAATCTTTTGGCCGGAAATCTTAGGGCTTTTGCTCCCCAAACCATTGTCTTGTTTCCCTTGTGTTTGATTTGATTTTGGTGTAAAAATTCTTAGAGAGAGAGAAAGCTAGGGCTAAGCTTTAATGGAGTTTGAGTAAAAATGAAGAAGAAGATGACTGATTGTTATGGAAAACTCTGATTTTTGCTCGGGGACACCTATTTTACATTTCTAAAGGGAACCCAGAATTTTTCTAAGGGAAGATCGGCAACATCTAGATACTCATATTTTTCGACCATCTTAGCCTCGCATCATATCGAAAAAGGGGGATTCTCTCTTCATCTTCTTGTCATTTATTATTTATTCGTCATGTTTAGCTAACTCTTCTGTGTTGATTAGGGGATGAAATGTGATGAAATTTGTGATTATGTTTAATATGATTTGATGTTTTGATTATAAATTGACGTTCATTTATCTTGATTATCGTTTCAATCATATTGTCATGTGTTTTGTCATGCACTACACATAGTTAATAGATGAAACGAAGTATTCGATATTGATTGTAGTCTAAGTCATAATTTCATGTGTCTTGTCATGCACTTCACCTATTTAGGCGACTAAACAATGCTCTCGATGACTCGAGTTTAACCGATTAGGACGTTTGTTTGACTAAGTATGATCTCTAGATAGTACTTAGAGACATCTATCTTAGGAGTCAAACTTCGATTGTACTTCGACACATTAGATCGGACCATATATAGTCGTAGATTTATCAATACGGGTTCCCGGACTTTGACACCTCTCTCACTTGTTTGTCTCCCGACTCTTGTTCCTCAATCTCTTCTCTCGAATCTCTCTCGCCTTTTTACTTGGATCAATCTTTAGTTTTACTTGTTTTCTTTTTTTGTTGCTCTTTCCATTATAAAACCCCCATTCATCCTTGTTCTTTTCCTTTTTAGTCTAAGTCAACTAGTGTCATTCAATCCCTGACTTTGTCGGGTTACTATTTGATACCTGCGCTAGGGTTTGCAACCTTTCGGGCGCATCACCCGTGTCTCCTCCGTGTCGGGCTAGCTTCGAGATTTCGAAAAATCTCCATCTAACGATCGATTTGGTCATCCGTTGGGCATGTTTCGGGCTAGATCTAGCTCCATCCAACGGTAGGCGTTCCACCTGAGTTATTTAGCCAAATCCGACACTCCAGATTGTCACTGACTCTAATATTCAGTTATTTCAAGTTGAGTCTGTCATTTTGAAGGGATATATGTCCATTAACCCCAAAAGACACATGTACCTATTCGAATCCTATTCAAACAAGCCAAACCCCCTTCATTTTTCATCAAATCCATTCTCTAATTTTCTTCTCTTCTAAGATCAGTATTCTTGTATGTGTCTGGAATATAAATCTGATCTCAGAAATATTTCTAATATATCTAGAATAGAGAAGAAAGAAGCCTCTAAATGAATTTAATCCATTATCTTCTTCTCTTCTCTTCAAAAATCTGTATTCTGGTATATGCCTGAAATATAATTCTTATTTTAGAAGTACTTTAGTATGTGTCAAGAATTCTGAAGAGAGAAGTTACGAGTGAAGCTATAACATTTAAGTGTCTAGAAAACCTATTCGCATCAGTCCAAGAGTTCATATTATTTACGAAGGTTTGCCCACTTTCAGAACATAGAAGTACCATCTTAAATTTGTTTTATCCTGAAGGCATACACCCTAACTGTTGGTATTGTTACAAAAGGAAATTTATTCTCGCTTCGCCTCCATAAATTCTTTTTCTTATTTTTCGGATAATCCGAAATAACTTAGAGAAAGGGAGTTCCTTACTTCAACCCAGACTCTGTCTTAATCAAGAAAAGACAAAGATAAAGTGAACTCGACTCATAACCAGAAGAACAACAAACACGACCGAATCTTTGCCTGGTGGTGTTGGTCAATCTCAAAAGACCATTGGGTTTGATATCAGCTAGTCCCTCTGGACTTCGCTGCATCTCTGAATCCATCGTACATGAAACAACTGTTGGACTAATTAGTTTAATTGTTCTTCTCGAATACACAATTCGATAATGATTCTGCTCGACAAATTATATAATCAAGTAAGTAGAATAACAAGTAATAGTTTTATGACCGAGTCGAGTATTGGACACTCTCTCCTTAAGACGTTATTCGTCCCGCAATGGTGCTAAGCCGGGTTGTGTATACGAATCGTCTCCCAGGATAAAACAGTCTTACCTTCTTGAAGCGCATCACTTCGTTCTTCAAGAAACTTCGAACCAAATAAGTAGAGAACTCTCTTAACTTCTTAGACTTCTAATGCAAACTCTAAACTCAGAAAACTAATTGATTTTTATATATATCTCTAAAATGAAATCTGACTCATATATATATAGATGATGGTGACTACATGGAGAGACATAATGATAGGGATGTGTCTCTCCTAATTTTAATTCAACAAAAGCAATGGTTCACATTGCCAACAACAACATAGTTGTTGGATTAGTAAAACAAGCTAGGCAGCTTTCTCTACGAATCACAAGGAGGTCTATGAATGATGGCTTTGCTACTAGTGATCACCTCGCATGTTTTTTCCGTAATTGCTTATTATTAACCGAAGAAAATTCAGATTGGCCATTAAGCAGACATTAAACAATTTAAGGTCTTTTTTTAGGACATCAACTTGCTTAGATATTTAAGACCTACCACAAAATTAAGTCAGTGTTTTTGATTTTTCTCTCAAATGTTTGGTCTTGATTGATTAACCTTGTGGTGTTATAGTCGTCAGTATCTTAATGTTTACGTTATTGTATCCAGTCAAGAAGTTAAATGGGTGATCGGTCTCTACCGCATAAATTCTGCAGGACTTTTAGTTAGATTCATTTTTTAGAGCTGCCAGAAATATAAGACCACATAATAAGAGAGAGATTATGCTTACAAATGAAGAATCCGACCATGATATTATTACTATTCAAGTTTGTATCTACCATGCTACTTCTTCTAAATAAAAGTGTTGAGGGCTCATCAGAATATAATTTTGGTTTCGTCTATAATGGTTTCAGAGATGCAGCTGATCTGCATCTCGAGGGATTAGCTTATGTCACACCCAATGGTCTATTAAGATTAACCAATGACACCACAAGAGGAGTAGGAGGTTCCTTCTTCTCCCGACCGCTTAAATTCAAGATCAATAATTCATCATCACCACCAGATCCAAATGGTAACACTACTGCTAAAACAACTACTCTCTCGTTCTCTACTACTTTTATTTTTGCCATAACCTCCAAGTATTACGACTTAATGGGCCAAACAGAGAGGGTCAACCAGGACCTTTACCAATACAATATCTAGGCTTATTCAATGCATCAAACAATGGAAATCACTCAAACCATGTTGTTGCTGTGGAACTAGATAATAACGATCGCCCTGATGTAAATGACATACCCCATGTTGGAATCGATATCAATAGTGTCAATTCCGTCCAATCCTCTCCAGCCAAATACTTTAGTAGCAAAGAAGGTGGTTTCAGATACTTGAGCCTTACAAGCGGACAACCAATGCAAGTTTGGGTAGAATATGATGGGCTGGAAAAGCAACTTAATGTAACAATAGCTCCATTTAACATACCTAAACCAGATATTCCACTCTTGTCTTTGTCCCAAGATCTTTCAACTGTCATCTTAGATTCTATGTATGTGGGGTTCTCTTCAGTAACCGGAGCATTTTTAACATCACCTTGTATATTAGGATGGAGCTTTAAGATGAATGGGAGAGCTCAAGAATTCAACCTCTCGCTACTTCCTACGCTACCTAGAATGGGATCAACAAAGAAACCAAAGATTTTGTGGTATGGGTTACCTATATTTGTCCCAATTCTTGTGTTAACAATGATCCTTGTCATCTTTTTTATCATAAGAAAGAAGAGGAAGTTTGCCGATATTGTGGAAGATTGGGAGCTCAACTACGGTAGCCAGAGATTCAGATATCAAGATCTATACATTGCTACAGAAGGGTTTGGAGAGAATGAGCTTCTTGGTGTGGGTGGCTTCGGCAAGGTCTACAGAGGTGTATTACCTACTTCTAAGCTCGAAGTAGCCGTCAAAAGAGTTTCCCATGATTCTAGACAGGGCATAAGGGAATTTATAGCGGAGATTGTTAGTATTGGTGAGCTTCGGCACAAAAACTTGGTACAACTATTAGGTTATTGCAGACGTAAAAGAGAGTTACTTTTGGTGTATGATTACATGCCTAACGGAAGCCTGGACAAGTGCCTCTTTGGCTCTCAAATGAACTCATCACTGACACTTAAATGGAACCAAAGATTTAAAATCATCAAAGATGTGGCAAGTGGATTACTTTATCTGCACGAAGGGTGGGAACAGGTTGTGATTCACAGGGACATCAAGGCTAGTAACATTCTATTAGATGTCGAAATGAATGCAAAATTGGGAGATTTTGGTCTAGCAAGATTGTATGATCGTGGAACCAATCCTCAGACAACCAATGTGGTTGGGACATTTGGTTTCATAGCACCAGAACTGACTAGAACTGGAAAGGCAACCACCAGCACCGATGTCTTTGCATTTGGACAATTCTTGCTTGAAGTTGCATGTGGAAAGAAACCAACAGAACTTTACCAATCTGAGACCGAAGATGATCTAGTTTTGGTGGATTGGGTGTTTTCTTGTTGGAGTAAAGGTGTGATTTTAGAAACAAGTGATCCGAACTTGAGAGGTGAATACGTGGTTGAAGAGATGGAGTTGGTTATGAAGCTGGGCTTGTTCTGTTCTCGTAGTGTTCCAGCAGCTAGGCCCGCCATGAAACAAGTTGTGCAATACTTGGAAGGAGATTTGCCACTGCCACGGACAGAGTTGTGGGTCGTTAATATGAGCAACCGTATCAATCGGGCGGTGCCACGTGGAGAAACTTTTCAGGATTTTGTTCTGCCGTGCCCTTCTTCTGTAGGAAAGGCATTCACAGAATCATCTATTGCTGAGTCAATCCTCTCTGATGGCCGTTGACTTAATAAGTTTGACTGAAATTGACTGGGAGCTAATTTATGTGTCAGGCTGAATACAATTTCGTAGTTTAATTTATGTTTATGTATCAGGCTGAATATAATTTCATAAATTGATTTCAGGTTAAGGCTTTCTCTGTCATACGTACAATGGTAGAGTCGTAGTCTTGGAATCATTAGAGAAGACTTCTGCTGGCAGCTTCAGTCAACAGGACTCCGAAATAAAGAAATAAATTTAGTATCATGTGGACCACATACGATGTATGATGGAGGTAGTGGATTGGGACTTTCATAGACAAAATGTCCCGTACAGATGACTTATTATAGACAACATGTCTTCACAGACATTTTCAAGACATTGTGTTTGTAGACGAAATGTCTTTATAGACATTTCAAGACATTTGATCCATAGACATAATGTTCTGGAGACATTTCAAGATCTTAAGTCTATTGACAAAATGTGTAATGCATATTATATTTGTACTAATCAAAAATATATTTTTCGACTTTCGTAGACATCTGTGAATATTTGTGGACATTGGTAGACATTTGGTAGACATTTATTATTTTAATAATATTATTATCGTTTAATCACATGAAATAATATATTTATAGTAACATTTCAAATATATATTTTTCGACTTTCGTAGACATCTGTGAATATTTGTGGACATTGATAGACATTTGGTTTATTATTTTAATATTATTATTGTTTAATCACATTAAATAATATATTTGTATGAACATTTCAAAATATATTTTCGACTTTCGTAGACATCTGTGAACATTTGTGGACATTGATGGACATTTGGTGGATATTTATTATTTTAATATTATCATTACTGTTTAATCACATGAATTAGTAATATATTTGTATGAACATTTCAAACTATATTTTTCGACTTTCGTAGACATCTGTGAATATTTGTGGACATTGATGGATATTTGGTAGACATTTATTATTTTAATATTATTATTGTTATTTAATCACATGATGGACTCCAAATGTCACTTGTTTTTGTAAAGACATTTTGGGCTCTAAATTTGTCCCAAATCCTTCACAAAATCCATCAAACTATAAAGTCTACCAAAGTCTGGGACATTTTGTCTATAATCGAATGCGTCTGACTTTCGTAGACTCTCAAATGTTGAGATTTGAATACCTCAGACTTTCGAGGACTTTCAAATGTCTGAATTTGAATGTCTCGGACTCTCGTAGACTCTCAAATGTCCGGATTCGAAAGCCTCGGACTTTCGCAGACACTCAAATGTCCACGAAAGTCCCAATCCACTACCCCCTCCCTCTAAACGAATAAGAACATTCATACACTTGGTCGCAAAAGCCCGCCCTCTCTCAATTATCTCTTTTTGCGTTTTTACGAAGTTTCAAACTTCTTTGCTTCTTTAAACCTATCAATGTGGGACCATTTTGACCCATCCTCTAGTTATGCTTAAGTGTTGTTTGGGAACACTAAAATATGTTATTCTTTTACTCATTTAAGTAGAAAAGTAAAAAAGAAATGTTTGGTAATGTAATTTAATTTTTATTTTTCAAAAAGAGGAGTACTTGATTTCAATTAAATTTATTTATTATTTTTATGATTATTTTTTTGGAAGAGTTGGTGGAGATATTTT
This sequence comes from Eschscholzia californica subsp. californica, assembly GCA_002897215.1. Lineage (NCBI taxonomy): Eukaryota > Viridiplantae > Streptophyta > Magnoliopsida > Ranunculales > Papaveraceae > Eschscholzia > Eschscholzia californica. The sequence goes on from BEHA01000141.1 coordinate 163,827, forward strand.
TGGTAGTGGTGGTGGAGCTTTTGAGGTATGATGATGGAAGCAGTAGTGGTTGTGATGTGATTGAGGTGTGATATTGGTGGTGGTGGAGGGTATGGCAGGGATATGACACTATGACAGTGGTGGAGGTACAGTGGTAAGTATATGGTGGTGGAGGAGGTAAAGTGGTAAGAATATGGTGGTGGTGGAGGTACGGTGGTAAGGATATGGTGGTGGTGGAGGTACGATGATAAGGATATGGTGGTGGTGGAAGTACGGTGATAAGGATATGGCGGTGGTGTATGTACGCACGT
>BEHA01000141.1:165286-185948 GCA_002897215.1 Eschscholzia californica subsp. californica
ATGGCCCCCTTCCATTATAACACCGTTACTCTCTCTCTTCCATTTGTTTTCTCTCTCCTCCAACATGTTTTCTCTCTCTGCCACCTCGTTAAAACCAGCCAACTCATCATCTTCTCCGGGAAGGTCGCCGGCCGACCAATTTTCCGCCGCCGACCTTCAAACCTAAAAATTTTTATTTTTTTTATTTCCTCCTCTTTCTCTCTCTTTCAAAAAAAAAAAAAAAAAATTTTTCACCTCCTCTCTCTCTTTCTCTAAAATTTTTTTTTAGGTTTGAAGGTCGCCGGCCGGAAAATTGGTCGACCGTCGACCTTCCCGGAGAAGATGATGAGTTGGCTGGTTTTAACGAGGTGGCAGAGAGAGAAAACATGTTGGAGGAGAGAGAAAAGAAATGGAAGAGAGAGAGTAACGGTGTTATAACGGAAGGGGGTCATATGGGTATTTTTCGTAAAGTAGGGGGCCAGACAGGAAGCTGGTCACAAAGTTGGGGGCCATTAGGGAAATAACCCATAAACTTTTAATAATTTTTAACTTTTTTGAAGTAATAGTACAAGTAAAAGTACTTATACTTTTGGTTGTCAAACGACACCTTATTAATTGATTTAATTAATTTCCAAAAATGACTTTCATCCCAGGACTTGCTCTTAAACGGGAGAATATGGATAGACTCCCAAAATCATTTGAGAAGACTTGTTATATATATATATATATATGCACTAGGGTATATCTCATGTCGCATGGCACTAAATGTGACGAAATTTTAGCTCAATATTTTTATAGGCTCCCATAGTATTGTTATGGGTGCTTTCTCTAAATATGTCAACCATCCGACTTTCCATATTTATTATTGCTATATTCTGGATACCTTAATTTTTTTGGTTTATGTTTATTTTCTTTTGTTTCATTTTTCTTAAATTAGTTATTTTACTGAGAGAGATATTTCAATTTCTTTTTTTAACTTTTGACTTTCTTTTGTTTTTTGTTCTTAAATTAAATATTTTATTTCTAAGAAGGGTACGGTTATTTTTTTCTTTAAATAAGTTATTTTATTTCTAAAGGCTATATTTTAAATTTTAGGAAAGACTTGTAGACAATATTCTTTCTTAAAGAAGGATATTTGTCCCAGCTTTTTGCCTCCTATTTTATAATATACTTTAGATATTATTGTTATATTTTTTTTTTTGTTGAAAGAGATATATATTAATTAACTAGGGATAAGAATTCTATTACAATACAACTTACAAAGAAAATATGGTACATGTTTCCAAACCTTCGATCTATTTTTCTTTCTTGCCCATTTCGCTACCTTATCTGCTGCTTTATTGAAAGTCCTGTTAGTATATGAGAATTTCACTATGTCCAACCTCCTTTTTATATCTTGGATTCTATTGATATGTATTTGTGATTGCCATTGTATATTGTTCTTCCCGTTCTGTAGATATTTTATGATATTAATATTATCACTTTCAATAATGATTCTTTTATATTCATGAGATTCTGCCCATTGCATTCCTTTGAGAATCGCAATGGCTTCACCTTCCTCCGAGTTTCTGCTTCTAGCCGTGTAGGAAACAGCTTCGACGAATTTAGAGTCATTGTCATGGATGATTAAACTAATACCTGTAATTGTATGTGCATCTAAGAATGAAGCATCCACTTTTATTTTTAGAAAGGACGATTCAGGGGGGTTCCATTTTTCTTGTTCTCTTCTGGTTTTTGTATGATTCATTTTTTGATTTTGTGGGAATGCAGTAATGACTGAAATGATTTTGTCTAACGAATTGATTTCATGTTGAAAGCAATGGTCACATCTCGTTTTCCATATGTTCCACATAATAGTTGCATAATGAATGTTGCTAGCTGTGTAAGCGTGTTGTGATTTATTTTCCCGAGAAAAAATCCATTCTCTAACTGAATTAATATTTTTCGATAAAATATTAAAGTAGTCACAGGGCCGGCCCAAGTAGTTGGGAGGCCTAAAACGGAGAAAAATTTTGGGGCCCTCTTTATACTATCTATAAAAAAGTTCATTTTTGCGGTAACAGATAAATTAGGATGAAAAAGCATAAAAATCACAAACCTGAACTATGTCCTATTCCTATATAAGAAGATCCAATCTACACTAGAACTGCCATTGTAAAATTTTATGGTGTTATAGCTTTCACAAAGTATTTCTTTATTGAACCTTCTTGAGACTTCCTTAATTTCATAACCTCTTGTTCTTTTCTATTTTATGACGTCTTGATTGATGTGTAAGCTTCATTTTCGTACTATTTTCAGTTGGATAAATGAAGTATAATATAAAATTTAAGTCTAAAATAGAGAAATTACATTTGAATCAAACAACTATATTCTAATTGAATAATACCATTTTAATACATACCTTTTAAGTAGTAGAAGAGATCAAAAGATGAGAGAATTGGAAACTATAACTATTGTTTGTTCAAACTTAATTTTAAAACTTAGAACGCTCCAACAGAACACTCTAAATTTTTTTTTAAAAGTCCTAATTTTTTTTGTTATTATCGAGTGTGAATTAATAATATTTTCTTTCTTAAGTGTCAAAATAGAGACTCTAAATTTCTTTTGTCTCCACTTAATAAACACGTGACCCTTGAATTAATAAGAAGAAACGTAATCTCTTTTGTCGGGGCGTTCCCTAGACCCCGACAATTCCACGCAAAAATATTCATGGTGCCTCCGGCATTTGGGTTGCCGGTACCCGTTCTTCTTGTTCTGAGGAGATGTGACTTGCTGTCCTTTTGTAAGTTTTCTTAACTCGTGCCTCCTGATGGCCGTCTAGATTGATCGTTTTGATCTGTGGATCCGAAATAACTGCATAATGTGTAGCTTGTGGTCTCATTTCTCTGTAATTTGATTGTTCACTGAGGCATTGACCGAAATCACACCAGTTGCTGTTTGGACCTTGCTCCGTTTTACCTGCGACAGACTAGACAGAAGTTCACCAAAGTTAGTACGGATATTTGGCATTGGTCCAGTCTGGTCACGTCTCTCGGTGTTTGAATCCGACTCTGGATTTGCAAGAGGTTCCAATGAGATTCGTTCAAAACCTAGAGAACCTAATTCTCGCCCTTGAGATCTCGCATTAAAAGGAACTTTGAAAGAATCTTTATATTTGGGTTCCATGGCTTTCATCACAAGTTGGTTTTGCTCAACCGAAAGCCTTTGTTTCAGAAGATCCCCGAACGCGAGAATCGTAGGGCAGAACTTGATTGAGTGCCCAAGGTAGCCACAAGATTGACAGAAGCGAGGGAGTTTTTCCACACGTAATTCTACGACAATTAATTTGGTGTTCGAAATCTTTAGATAAACTAATTGGGGCAGTGGTCGGTGTAGAGAAAATTCAATTTTGGCTCTTTCGAATAAACTCCATTTTGCTGCTTCTTCCGGTGATGTTGGCTTGTAATTGCCCAAAGCTGCAGCGCATCTGTTCACCGTTTCACAGTTGAGAAGACCCAATGGTATCCCATGGAATTGTGTCTAGAACCAGACGGAATCATATTTGAGATCTCCCGGCGCACAATCACCTTTACATGGTTGAAGAACAATGAGTTCCTCCTGAAGGACCCAGGGAGAACTTTCCAGGGCTAAGTCCATCTCAGTCGCCGTGATGAATCGAATAATAAAAGTGTTTTCCTTAACTTCTGTGATCACGAACTTGTTTGGACCGTGAATGACTCTTGCTAGTCTCATCATCGCCTGTCCTATTTCAACTTTCTTTGTACTCTGTATCCATACTACACCTGTTTTGATGATCTCAGAATCTGGGTTTGGGCAGTCGGCCATTTCAACCATTGCCGGAGGTTGCTCCACTGTTGCTAGTGCTCCAAACTGTTGAAGGAATTGAGTGTTTTGTTCATCCATATTTGCTAGAGGAAGGAAAAGAAAGGAAGTTTTAACTGAAAACACGAACAAAGAGAGACTTAATCTCGGGAATGAAATCTCCTGAAGAGAAGAAGATGATGAAACTGACTAAATAAAGGTAGAAATTCGGTTCCTCGGGGGGAATCGTGCTAAAACTGCTGATAAACTGCTAAAATTGTGGGGGATAACTGCTAAATGGCGGAGGAGTAACCACCTAAGCACCAAAAGTGGAGGTTCCGATTGTCAAAATAAAATCGCACCACCCGGGAGCGACAAGACCACAACTAGTTTTTCTCTCCGAAAACCGTATATCTAATTATGTAGTATTTCCTTGTTTTACTAAGTTTAATCTAGTTAATTATGTTGTTGTTCCCTCCACTGGCCGTAGTGGGGGTCTTTTACTTCATTGGACCGATGATGTAGTTGTTAATGTGAATTCCTCCTCTGTTAACTATATTCATGTTTCAGTCAACTCCTTAGCCGATTCTGAGCCTTGGGACCTTTTTTGTATCTACGGTCCCCCTAGAGTGCAGGACAGACAGCAGTTCTGGACTGACTTTCTCGGTAAAATTAGGACTGTCACCAATCCCTATTGCTGCATTGGGGACCTCAATGCAATGAATTCGACTACGGATAAGTGGGGTGGATCCACTCACATCCCATTCATGACTAATTTCCAGACCTTCATGGGTGAAGCGAACCTTCTGGACCTAGGATTTAATGGTCCAGCTTATACTTGGACAAACTGCATGGCAATTCATCACTTGACTAGGGAAAGATTGGACCGAGCCCTTTGTGATGCAACTTGGTTATTAAGATTTCCCGAGTCAGGTGTTTTTCATCTCCCTAGATATAATAGCGACCACGCTCCTATCTTACTCAAACTAGCGGTACAGGGAAACATCCTGAAAACAATAGGTAAATTTGAAGTCTTTTGGATGAAGCATGCTGACTTTACTAGAATATTTAAAGAAAACTGGGATAGTAGCTCTGAACCGTTCTTAAATAAAGTTCAATCTGTTAAGGACTCCATCCAGAACTGGAGCAAACGTGCATTTGGGATGTTGAAAAATAGACTAACAATTTTACGTAAACGTCTTGCAGATATTCAAAATTTAATCCCGACGGAGGAAACTCTTCAGAGTGAGAGTCAGATTCAGGAGGAAATCTTGCATTTGGAGGAAATTCAAGCGTTAAAAGCTGAGCAAAGAACAAAATCTAAGTGGGCTCACAACGGGGACAGAAACACTAAAGCTTTTCACCTAGCGATGTCTACTAGGCGCCATAAAAATAGAATCCATTTACTCAGACTTAGCTCAGGACAAATCACCACAGACTCAGACGAAATTGCAAACGAATTAACTCTGTTTTTTCAGAATTTATTTCAGGCAGAACAGGTTATTGATCCGCCAACTGAGATTTTAAATGCATTTAAGGTGTTCTCGGCAGAAGCCCTGACCCACATCTCTAGGGTCCCATCAGGAGAGGAAATTAAAGCTGTCGTCATGGAGATGGGCTCCATCAAAAGTCCAGGCCCAGATGGGTTGTCGTGTTTTTTCTTCCAACATAATTGGGACGTGATAGGAGAGGAACTTATTACCTTCATAAGGGACCTCTTTATATCAGGTGACTTCGATCCATCTTTGAATTTGACGACTATAGCTTTAATTCCTAAAATCAAAAACCCGAGTAGGGCCTCGGACTTCAGACCGATTTCCTTGTGCAACTCAGTTTATAAATTCATCACAAAAATTATTGCAAATAGAATCAGACCATACCTTGAGGATTGCATTAGCTGGACCCAAAACGCTTTTGTTCCGGGTCGTCAGATTATGGACAATATTATTATTACCCAGGAACTCCTCCACTCTATGAACTTGTCCAAGGCTAAGAAAGGGGCGTTTTCACTCAAGATGGACATGTCCAAGGCCTATGATAGAGTGGACTGGAATTTTCTTCATTCGGTCCTTTTGGCCTCGGGTCTTCGAGGCCAAATTCTCAGCTTGATTATGCGGTGCATTACCACCCATAGGTTTAACCTTAAGATCAATGGGAATCTAGTCGGAGACTTTACGGCCTCTAGAGGCCTGAGACAAGGGTGCCCATTATCACCCTATCTCTTTATCCTCACCTCTCAATCTCTCTCCCTCTTAATTTCTCATTATGCTCAAAAAAATATGTTTACAGGGTACAAGATAAATCAAGCCTGTCCGAGTATTACTCATCTTTTATTTGCGGACGACTTGATTATCTTTGGTAAAGCCAACACAAAAAATTTAGATGCAATATTACAATTTATGGCACAATATGAAGCTTTTTCAGGTCAGAAAGTCAACTTCGAGAAGTCCTCAATCCTATTCAGTCGAGGAGTACCTGAATCAATCCAACAAAGCTTCATCAACCAACTCAGAGCGCCAATTATGACAGATCAGGCCAAGTATCTTGGAGCACTCCTCCTTAAACCAGGTAACCGTATTAAGAGCTTTGAGTGGTTGGTAGACAAATTTCATAAATCTCTGGCAGGGTGGAAGCAAAAACTCGTTTCTCAAGCGGGTCGAACAGTCTTGATCAAATCGGTCTTGGGCCCCTATTGCACGTACCCCTTCAGTTATCAACTAATACCAACAGGAGTCCTAGACCAGCTCGAAAAGGCGGAACGCAATTTTTGGTGGGGTCACACGGCACATGAAAAAAAATTCACTTCATCAAATGGGAGATCATAAGCAGTCCAAAACATAAAGGGGGACTAGGCATACGTACACTACAACAAGTCAATGAGGCGCTTATAGCCAAAATGACGTGGCGACTCCTAACAAATTCTAGTGCGATCTGGGTCAAACTCTTAAAGGGCAAATATGTGAATTATGATGACTTTTGGTCGTCTACTGCCACTTCTTCACCCTCACCCTTCTGGAAATCGGTTCTCAAAACCAGAGAGGTGATGGAGGGGAATGTGTTATGGATTATTGGGGATGGTACTTCAGTCAAGATTCAACAAGATCCTTGGGTCCTTAACAACCCTAATCACAGACCTGTTTGTGTAAAAGAACTCCCGTCAAATTTATTTTGGGTAGCCGATTTAATCATACCTCGCACAAACAGTTGGAATTTACCCTTAATCTCTCATTACTTTGACAGCCAAACTATTCTTGAGATTTCAAGAATCAAACTCCCACAAAGGATACAACAAGACAGACTAATATGGTGCAAGACAGAAAGTGGGAAATTCACAACAAAATCCTATTATACAGAAATCAAGGACACTACAAAACAGACAGGCTTTAGTTACAGATAAATTCCGTAGCTGTTACCTCAATTTTCGTAGCAAATGCTCAGTTGCTACGACCCACTTCTCGTAACTAATATTGCCGTCACAAAAGGTTTTAGCTACGAACTTGTTGTTACGACCTTATTTGTTATGGAAAAAATATTTGACCGTTGCTTAGTTATTTGTTATGGAATTGGTCGTAGCAAAAAATCATGTATAATTACAAATGGATGTGACATTAGCTACAGAAGCATCCGTAGCAAAAACGTATCCATTTGAAAATCCTAATTCCTGTTTGCATCCATCAATCGTGACCCTGTTCAACCTGCATCTATCCATATACATATATCTACAACTAAAACACATACAATGCCAACCATCTGTTTCATTCAGTCATTAAAAATACTTCGTACATATATCAAAGTAAAAAAATCTCTCAAATTAAATTTACCAAATATGAAAGTAGTATATCGAGTAAACAATCCAAACTAACTAACGTCAACATATTAAAAAGTTCAACGTACTATATATTAACAAAAAGAATCTCGTACGAGGGTTCACTTCTCCAACTTTTCCTGTAACAAGAGATAATATATCATTAGAATCCAATGAGAAACAATGGTACTTTGATAAAATAAAAAAAGTAATCATATCTTTTTAATCAAATGAAACATCACGATTCGAAAATGCAAACAAACAATGTATAAAACTATTTACAAAGTCTTGAGTATGATACCCTAACCATTCGTTATAAGATTCAATGAAAAACATCTAAAGTGTAAGCAAGCTAACAATAAGTAAGTAAATGTGTAAAGTTATAACTAGTGGATACCAAAAGATCAATTACGATAAAAGGTGAAAGCCTTGCAGAATATAGTTTAATAAAACGAGTAGCAAACTGCATCATATTTACGCGAGCTAAGTTGCGACACTTTTCATTTAAGTGCTCTTATGGGTGATTGTTACAACTATTATTGCTCAATCTGAATGGTATCTTCTTTGGTTATGTGAAACTAAAACATATGCAGATTTCGTACTTAAAATCACCCCAATTGAAGGAATAATAAAGCAAGTGTATGCATACAGTTGCAGTTCGGTTCATGCTTTTCCCAAATAAGATTGTTGTTTCTCATATACTTATAAATGCTTTAGGTCCACACAAGATCCAGGGAATTGGTGTTGGTTTCATTTGTGGCGTCCTTGTTGTTGGTTTCATCGACGAAGTTGTTCAACTAAGCTTCATAGGTTCTTTATTAACTTTTTAGCGTGTTGGATATGGTTGTCAATGGGTATAGTTTAAATGACTCCCTAATATGATAGATACTCTAAAACTACTGTGACATTGTCTACCACATCCATTAGTGCACATAATATATAGTTTACCACATTGATGGATATACTGAAACATACGAAAAAATCAAAATATGTAAGAAAGTAAACTAGAAGACGTACCAAAGCATAGTCTTGTAACTTTCTAAAATAATAATGTAATCCTCATCATTGTGCAGAGTTACACGATGAAGTACCCTATAGAATAAAAGATGTTTAGAAACATAATCTTTATAATAAATATTGAAAGAACAAAGTTGGCACTTCTAATAGTAATGCAAAGTTGGTACTACAGCAGGTTATAGTTGCATTATTATGGATTATGATGTATTGCCTATCTTGCTAAAACCAGATTTGTGGATGGAGAAGTGGAGCTGCTACCTACTGATTTTGATAAAAGTGTTTTGAAGCTCATTCATGAGGATAGAGTAGGTACCATTAGAGTCAGAGTCTCTAAATGAGTAGTGTCTTCTTACACTTTGCATCTAGTATCTATAACACTGCTCTCTATGCCGTTGTGTTTTGTATAAAGCAACAACGACAAAGTTATCATCAACCTAAAAACCAAAAAAACAAAAAACCAAGAAGGTTGTTGCAAGGCAACAACAACGTTGCTGAAATGAAGGCATATTTTGCTATTCAATAACTGACATATCATACAATACTGAAGAAATAGTAATAAATGTAAAATAAGGACATTTGGTACCTCCATAAGTTCTATAAAGTTATCATCTAGGTGTTAAGTTGCATTACTTTCTATTCTAGGTTAGAAAATCACAAAATCATATAAGTCTCAAACAAATTACAACAAACACATAAAAATATAAACTATCAGAACCCATTTTTCTTCTTTCTTTATCTAACTTCCCCTAGTTCTCTCTGTTTCAATGATGAAGAACCATTGTATTTCAATAAACTCCCCAAAAGGAAAATCAGTCCTAATATAATGAATTTCAGTTAGGATCATGTTGTGGGACCAAAGCATGCAGAAATTGGCAAGTGTAGTTAAGCATTGGTGTTGGTCTAAAGTCAGTTATAAATTAGCTCTGCAAGGTGAAAATTCATAAAAATAATAATAATAATAAATGGTTTCGTTTGGTACTTACAAGCTCGAGTCTTTACAAACTTGGTCAATTCACTGAAATGCTCCGATAATAACTCCTCCTACAGTGGAGAAAGATGATCAAATTTCATATGAGATGATTAGACAAGAAATTTTAGTCAATAACTGACATCTCAGACCACTATCTAAGATCTTATTGTACAAGATTAAGATATGGTTGAGGAAAATACAGATTGTAAAGAGTAAAAAAATTACATAGATCTGGTATGTAATTTAATTTTGTACCGAAAAATCACAACATTCGAATGAAGCTTCAAAGCAAGACATATAAGCAGTAAATCACAACCAAATCTTCGCACAAAAAAAACTAAAACACAAGTATGATAATATATCTATAGACTACCATTACTAGAGAGATAACAAGTTTACCCTCATACTTCAACAATTCTAACTGTGCAACATATTCATGTATACTCGTGTATTTCTCTGATGGGTGGCATTGCAATAGGACTCTTACTTGATCAGTACCTTATAAGGATTCACTAATCCTTTTGACTAACGAAATCCAATCCCAACTTATTAGTGTTACCTGCCCGAGGTTGAGTTTCTCTGATGAATGAACCTGATGCTAAGCTGCTCAAATGGCAGAATTTGTGGTGTATACAAGAATTAACTGTTCTATTAACTACTCCAATCCACAAGAATTAACCGTCTAAGCAACAGTGGTGAGGTACTTACGAGTTAATATCTAAGAACCACACAAACAACAATAGTTAATTACTGGCTAAAGTATGATTATTCTAGAAAGACTAATTAAGCAACACATGTTTAATTAAAAAAAATTACACATTTCCAAAATAACAAGACGCACTGAAATCTGAGTGTCCCAAATTATTGAACCATACTGTTTCAAAAAAGCAAGTCTACTCAAACTACAAAACAACTCAAACATCATAAAGTATGTTTGAAGTGATGAAGTAGGAAAAGGAAATCTTTTTCGACAAAAGAAGTAAATTTTCTTTGGCTTTTTAAACAACAATATACCTGCTAAGATTACCTATCATTCTGATTGGGGATTAATTTCAGTCAAAATCCAACTTCAACCATAAATGAGCTATCAAATTGGTTTCAAGATTAAATGAAGAACAATTGTAGCTACAAAATGGTGCAAACATCTAGCAGGTGACGATGATCTTCTAGTCCTCGGTCTGCCGGCGATAACAACCTTCTAACCTCATTAAATTAGTTTTTTTTGTTTCAGAAAGACAAAAATGAGTATATATTTGAACTAGTAAAAGATTATCATCAGTTCAATTTCGACATTTCGTAAGTGAAGTTACTAAAACCAGTGATCAAAATGATCTGGTTTAATAATCAACATCGGCCAAGAAACCCTCCAAACCAAGTGTAAGACCAGACATAAGTCCTCCTAACACAACTAAAAAACATGAAAATCCAGCAAAGGTGAACCATCTTAACGATCTAAATGTAGTTTCTTTAGTTTGAAGAAAGAAATCTCTGGTTACTATACCAGCTACTGTTAGGGCATTCATAAGTAACATCTCTCTACTTCCACAACCAAACTAACAGTAGAGAGAGAAAAAGGATCTGATAGAGTGTTGTTATTAGGGCATTCATAAGTAACATCTCTCCACTTCCAAACCTAAACTAACAGTAGAGCTACAATATCATAAACCCAATTTTTGTTCTACAAAAACATCTTAGACAGGGATAGAGGGGAAAATCTATGGATACCTGACCATAAGCAGAAACCCTAGTTTTCTGGATCTCCTTCTCTCGGTCAATTTCTCTTCCTGAGAAACCCTTAATCGTTCTAACTCCCTTGCTCTGCAAAAATCGTTAGAAACCCTTGTTCAAGTCTCCCTCTCTCCGTCTTGTTCTCAAAAAAGAACTCTCCCTCTCTCGGTTTTTCTATTTTCTAATTCCAAAATAGAAAAAAGAAAATTGGGGATGATTTAGGCACTCCAAGTTTATCCATATTTTGTAGTGAGCACCCAACTTTAATGTTGTTGTTATATAAGGCACCCAAAACTTTTGGCGCAAACCCCATTTTTTTGGCGCAATTTTTTCCGCGCCAAAAATATTAAGTAATTGCTACCACTATTGACCTATCAACTACGGATTGTGCGTAGCTAATACCCACCAGTTGCTACGCAGAACGAACCGTAACTGAAACACACTTCTAAATTTTTATACATGTTTGTGCGTGATACTTATTTGACACACTCCAATGTGTAGCAAATGGACAGAAAGTTTGTAGCTGTTGGTAGGCATTTGCTACGAGAATGAAATATCTATAGCAAAATGGTGACTAGTAGCTACGATACTCGTAGTCCGTAACAAAAGGGGCGTAGCTAAATCCTACCTGTTTTGTAGTGGGATATGCCTATACTTAGTGAGAAGGCTCAAAACTTTCCATGGAAACTATTCTGGAAGAGGAAAGATATGAAACCAAACGTTCAAATATTTATTTGGAAACTTGTTCACGACGGATTAGCCAACCTCAGTAATATAGGTAAGAGACAAGTACAAATACCTCAAGTTTGCCGCATGTGTGATTCCGACGAAATAGAAACAGTGGAACATCTATTTGGTTGCTGCCCAAAATTCAACCAGCTCCTGCATCTTACCCAAGAAGACGACTTGATTCAGACCAATATAGATCCAGTGGGTAGACTCAAGAGCATACTCGAAAATCATCAAAATAGAGAGCATAAATGGTATCTAACTACTTCGATTATGTGGAATTGGTGGAAAATGAGAAATGAACTTATCTTTAACAACATCCAACCGGATCTCCAGAGGTGTTGGTGGATCACTCGAGAAGAACTCAGGTATAATCATACTCATGAACCCTCCCTTTCCACTAACAGTGTAGCACATGCAGATAATTGGTGCCCTCCTCCCTTGGGTCGAATCAAAATTAATTTTGATGGTTCATTCAAAGAAACCAGAGCATCGAGTGCAGCCGTTTCGAGAGATGAGAATGGAGAAATCATAGATGTAAGAACAGAAGTTTTCCCGCCGGTGTCTCCCCTCCATAGCGAGATGATAGGGTTCCGGTCGGTTGTTGAAATGGCTGAACAAAGGAAAGAGGCGACTTATATTATTGAGGGAGACTCTAGGGTTTTATTAGAGTTGATCTCAGCCGCTGATCCGACGATCCCGTGGAGACTCCTTTATGAGATCAACGATCTCAGGGCACGCACGCGTCTCCTTGATGTCTCCCTTGCTTACTGCCCGCGTGACAACAATCGACTGGCCCATGAGCTGGCTTTTTCTTCTTCCCTACCCCTGTAATTTGGCTTGTTTTCTTTATTAGTCCTTATGTTAACTTCAGTGTTGCTTATAACCCCTTCGTGAAAACGATTCGGGTTAACTTTGTAACCTTGTTTTAATGAAAGGTATTTTCTTTGCTCAAAAAAAAAATAAAAATAAGAAGAAACGTAATTAAAAAACAAATTAGAAAAAGATAAGAATAAATTATATCATCAAAATGGATGTTCCACTGATTTTAAAATGTGGTATATAGAATTAGATAGTACAGGAATCTATAGGTTTATTGGGTGGAAATAGGGGTCTAGGTTTAAATTGATTTTTAGATTATTTTGTGGACCCCGTTTTCTTACTTATGTCACCATTCCCAACAAAGAACGGTAGGCTGCAACGAAATAAAACAAGGGTAGGTTACGGTAGGTGGTTGGGCTTCAGTTTTCCTTAAGTTTTCACTGGAGGTGCCTGTAACTAGTTGTTATCTTGGGGCCCTTCGAAATGTGAGGCCCAAAGCAGCCGCTTTGGCTGCTTTGGGCCTGGGCCGCCCCTGAAAGTAGAACCATATATTTTTTGCCAGCGGACAGTGAAGAATTGCATGCTCAATGGATTCAATCTCATTACAATTCGGGCAGTTGCGGTTATTATCAATATATTTACCTATCCTTTCTTTGACTGGGAGAGCTTTAACACAAATTTTCCATAAAAACATTTTTACTCTGGGAACAACCGGGATAGACCAAAGAAAATTCCAATTAGGAGAATAGGGTTGGGGTGAATTCATGCTGATGCAAAGGTGTTGATACATGGATTTGTTATACAACCCTAACTAAATTATGTGTTCTAGTGGAAACAGATAAGATTTTTCTGGATTGACCCACACAACTTAACAATCAACTCATATCAACGACCGTCAGAGAGGACTGACTCGGTAATGGATGACGATGACAAAGGGTATCCCTTGTCTACATAAGAAGGGTAGGATACGCCAAGATCTTCACAGCTTCCTCCTCGTCTCAAATTTACAGATATACCATTGCTCGTGTCAATGGCCCAAAGGTCTGTTTCTGGTAGTGGAAAATCTCTATCCAAGTAATGCACTACTTGTCTCATGGTGGGTCTAGCCCTTGCTAAATTATGAGAACAGAGCAAGCCCAATTTCAAAACCAACTCCATCTCTTCTACCACATATTCACCTCTCAATTTTGGATCACTTGTCTCTAAAATTACGCCTCTAGTCCAACAAGAAAACACCCAATCCACCAGAACTATACCTTCTGCTGTCTCAGAATTAGGTGCCTCTATGGGTCTTCTCCCACATGCTACTTCAAGCAAGAGTGCCCCAAATGCAAAAACATCGGTGCTTGTGGTAGCTTTCCCGGTTCTGATCAGATCTGGTGCTAGATAACCCAATGTTCCTACCACACTAGTTGTTTGAGGATTGGTTTCACGATCGACCAATCTTGCTAGCCCAAAATCACCTAACCGGGCATTCATTTCACCATCTAGTAGAATATTACTGGCTTTGATATCTCTGTGAATAACAATTTTTTCCCACTCTTCATGTAAATAAGTTAGTCCACTGGCTACACCTTTGATGATTCTTAATCTTTGGTCCCAAGTGAGACTCGGAGACGAATTGATTCCACCGAAGAGGAACTTGTCTAAGCTACCATTAGGCATGTAATCGTAGACCAAAAGAAGCTCTTCTTTGCGTCTGCAATAGCCCAAGAGCTGCACTAAGTTTCGGTGCCGAAGTTGGCCAATACTAGCGATCTCCGCAATAAATTGTCTTACTCCTTGTCTTGAATCATGCGAAACTCTCTTGATGGCAACTTCGATTTTAGAAGTTGGAAGTAGACCTCTATATACTCTACCAAAGCCACCGAAACCGAGAATCTCTTTTTCTCTGAACCCCTTTGTAGCATTGTATAGATCTTTGTATGAGAATCTTTTTGCACCATAATTGAGCTCCCAATCCTCCACCAGTTCTGCGAACTTCTTCTTCCTTCTTATGATATAAAAGACGCCGAAGATAATCATTAACACAATAATTGGGACAACTATTGGCAATACAATTTGTAAGAGTTGTAAATGCTTCTTACGTTTTCGTCGAGGAAGTTTTGGAAGTTGAGAGAGATCTAGTGGTTTAGTTTCACCATTAATCTTAAAACTCCATCCTAGTATGTAATGAGATGTCAAAATTGATCCCGTAGATGAGGAGAAGCCAACGTACATGGAATCTGAGATGATAGTTGAAAGATCTCGGGACAAAGACAAGAGTGGAACATTTGGTTTAGGTATGTTAATTGGAGCAATTGTTACATTGAGTTGCTTATGTATCCCATCATAATCTACCCAAACTTGCATTGGTTCCCCACTAATAAGACTCAAATTTCTAAACCCACTAAATTTTGAATCAAAGTACATAGCAGGAGAGGATTGAACAGACTTAAGACCGTTGATATCGGTAGCAACGTGATTACTGTCTATATCAAACTCAGTATTATATATAGTATCTAGTTCCACAGCAAGGACATGGTTTGTGGAATTACCGTTCGTAGATCCATTGAAAAGGCCAAGATAGTAGCTTGGTAGAGCACCTGGTAGCCCTCTTTGAGGTGCAAGAACAAAGACGATTCCATGACCACCAATTTCGGTATACTCAGAGACTATTCCAAAAACAAAAGTAGTAGAGAAGGAAACAACACTAGCACTATTATTACCATTGGCTGCTGCCCCGACCGGAAATGAAGAAACGTTTTTGAATTGAAGTGGATAAGAGTAGAAGGCATGACCCAACCCTTGTCTGGTGTTGTTGGTCAATCTGAGGAGGCCATTGGGTGTGATTTCGGCTAGTCCATCTCGACTCAAATTCGCGGCATCTCTGAATCCGTTGTATACAAAACCAGGACCATACAAAGATAAGGATGTCGGAAGAAATCTGAGAAGAAGAAGAAGAAGAAAGTAGATTAACAACGACATGACTGTTGCTTACTAAACAAAGCAATTCAAATTTCTTTTTGACAACAAAGTGATAAGTTTATTATTAGTAACTGAACAAAATTCAGATTGGGCATTAAGCAGACATTAAACAATTCAAGGTCTTTTTCTAGGACATCAACTTGCAGATATTTAAGGCCTACCACAAAATTAAGTCAGTGTTTTTTATTTTTCTCTCAAATGTTTGGTCTAAATTGATTAACCTTGTGGTGTTATAGTCGTCAGTATCTTAATGTTTACGTTATTGTATCCAGTCAAGACGTTGATTGTGTGCTAGGCCTCCACATTAGTTCTGCAGGACTTTTAGTTGACTCTTTTTTTAGAGCTGCAATAAATATAAGCCCGCACCCAATGGTCTATTGAGTTTAAACAATGACACCAGAAGAGGAGTAGGCAGTTCCTTCTACTCCCGCCGGCTTAAATTCAAGATCAATAATTCATCATCATCACCACCAGAAGACGAGTAGGAAGTGTTGGAATTTTGGACAAGTTATTAAGTAATCTATTTTATAAAATCAGAAATTAATTTTTATAATATTTGAATTTGAAATTTATGTCTAATAGTTATATCTTTTGATAAATTATATGGAGAGATATCTCTTTTTGTGAAAAGATTTTCTACTTGAAAAGTGTCTTTTTGTCTTCTATAAATAAGATTTTCTATACACAAACTATAGGTTGATGAACCAACATGTAGAAACAATGTCAGAAAACCTTTGCCATCTTCATCATGTTCTAATGCTCCTTTAGTGAAATCTCCACAAGTTACTTGGTGTAGTTTCACAAAGGCTTGTCATATCTTGGGAAGCAATTTGCCTTGTACCCTTCAAGTAATCTCGAGTGAGAGGGGGCAAATAATGCTTTAAGGAAAGTGTACCTAGTACACGTTTCAAGCCTCTAATCTCCATCCCTCTTCTTTTCATCTTCTTTGTGTATTCGAAGACAAATTTTATAACAGGAAGTAATATCAAAATTTATTTGTGCTCAAAAGTGTCCAGCTCTGTTGGTAATCTATGTGTGTTATTTAAGATGACATTTAAGAGGTCGTAGGTTCAATCCTCTATGTCAACAAATTTTGGGCGCGTCTATAGGCGCCTCTTCAAAATGTTACCTCCCTCTATAGGCGCACCCCGTACGGACATGTTTTTTGTTTTAGGCGCCTCTAAGCGCCCCCCTCTCCTTGACCATTATTAGGGCATCATAGGCAGCAGGCTTTTTTTGTTTTGAAAACGAATTGGGGGAAAAAGGGGAAACGGGTTTAGGTAACTTCTCTCTCTCTCCTAGGGCACGGTTGGTTCCATCTAGGGCAAATCAGCAACATCAACACTTCCTCTCTTCATCTTAGGTAACTTCTTAACTATTTTTTGTCCTTGGAAAGAACTCCATGAATGTTTAAGGTTTTTGTTTTGAAATCTTGTTCATTTTTAATGTTTTTCGTTTTAATGTGGAGGTAGCCATGGTAGTGAATATTTGTTACTTCGGTTGATAGTATATTGTATTTTCTTAGATTTTTGGAGAGAAACTGGTCGGATGTAATTCTGCCACTATTCGGACTCGAACCAGTCCGAAATAATTCGGCGTAGACAGTCCGAACCGTTTCGGCGTCGACAGTCCGTAACGTTTCGGCGTAGACAGTCCGAACATTTGTGGACAGTCCTTATCAGAGATTTATGTCTTATATGTTATGTGCGCATATTTGTATCGCTCCCAAGACTTTCCCTTCTGCGCCTAGGTCCTAACCCTATTACTCCTACCACCCCCTTGCATCTGCATCTGCGGCCTTTGTTTAAGCCTTTTTTTTTTTACTGTGTTGCCTTTTCTCTTTCTTCCTCCGGAGTTGTCCAATAAGTTACGTTCCGATGCACGTGTTCCAACATATGCACCAGGTGTTTCAACAAGTTGGCAAGAGCGCTTTTACTTTCTAGTGTTCCTACTTATGCAAGGCAAGCACAATCTAGTAAACCAGAAATAAAAAACTTAGTTATCCAATTAACATGAGTAATTGATCATCTTTCTTAGTTTGACAATCAATTTGACAAATCTACATGATTAAATTTCATAAAGTATTTGATTACTGAATAATATTTCTTATTTCCTTCGAATTTACCTTTTATTTTATAAGAGGTTATCTTATTTCTTAATAGCTCGTCTTAATTTTATCATGGCTGAACGTGTTCATCCTACCGGGAGTGTTAGGGCTCGTAGAGTTCAAAGTCGAATGGCGGTCGATGAAACCCAAGAACCAGTTGATGCAGATCCTTCAGACCCTTATTCAGGGGGTCCGTCTGATCGATCCTTGTTGAAAGGATTCAAGAAACACATAGCATTCCAAATATGGAATAAACCGGTAAGTGTGGTGTTGAATTAACTTTGTGATTAAATATTCTTGTTATGTTTGATTTTTTTTTTATTTTCAGGAGAGAGCGTTGCTGAAACTACACAATCACTCTCCTGCTGTTCTTACTGGGTCTCTTTCGGTCCAAGAAATTTATGATGAAAAGAAAACACAAATATGGGACTTGGATCGGGAGTTCTCTTTTGTTCAAGAATTGATTAAGAGCACCGGACTGGCTCACATTGCCAAGTACTCGTACCAGAAGTTGGATCGGATTATAATTTCTGCATTTGTTGAGAGGTGGTACGAGGATACAAACAGTTTCCATATGCCGTTTGGAGAGATGACGATCACACTAGACGATGTAAATCGTATTTGTTCACTTCCGATTGAAGGTCGTGTGGTCGTTGTAGAAGAAGAGGATGAAACAGAAGACTTAAATTTGGTTTCTTGGTATCTAGGAGTTCAGTACGAGGTTGCCGAAGAAGAAATGGGTTCCTCGAGAAGTATCCGGTTGAGATGGTTGAGAGAAAACCTCAGCGGTTCGAAAGACGATGACACTGAAGAAAGAAAGATCTGTTGTGCACGAGGATACTTACTGCATTTGTTAGGGTCAACACTGTTCGCTGATAAAAGTGGTTCCAAGGTCCCAGTTATTTTCCTACAGTACTTGAGGCACCTGGATGAGATTCCTAAATTCTCTTGGGGTACCGCTGTGCTTGCCTTTCTTTATAGGCAACTTGGGTTAGCCTCGACAAATGGTGCTCATCAGATGGCAGGTTACCTGACACTTTTGCAGGTAATACTTGATTTATATTGATTATTTATAGATTTGTTTAGTTTTAGTTAAAATATTCATGTCTAAGACATTACTTTTTTTTTGTAGGCTTGGATAGATGATCATTTTAATCTTGGTTTATCCGTTCCAAACCATTCATATGTGGCTAGCCCTAACATTCCCCGTATGCATAAATGGGAGGAGCACATTATGAAAGGAACCCAAAAGAGTGCATTATACAACCTCCGGGAGCAGTTAGACGATCTAACGGAGAGAGATGTAAGTATATTTAAATCTTCTTTTATTTTATTTTCCTTTTTTGTTCATATCTTTCATATTTATATGTATCATGTAGGTGATTTGGGATCCATATCGGCCCATGGAGTCCGTAGATGTAATAGATACACCCGAGTACTCATACTACATGGGATGTCTTGTGGTTAACGACATCGCCGAGTCGTATAACCCAGATAAGGCTTTAAGGCAATTGGGGTTGGTTCTGACAATTCCTAAGGCGCCGATTAGACCGAAGAAGGTATTGAAGAAAGGTGAAGCAAAAAATTACGGTAATACTACTTGGTATTGGAAGCGTTGGGAGGATCACCTACTCCACCCCGAAGATAGATCAAGAATTTGTCACCTGGCTCAATGGGAATCCGTACCCAATTATTTAGAGTGGTTCACCAAAGTCTCGCACCCCAGGGTCCAAAATACTCGTTTTCGAAAATCTGGTGAAAAACAATACTTGGGATCAGTGACATACTTTGTAAGTTTTTTACCAAATGTTCTTATATTATCTTCTTCGACTATCATGAGTTTGATTTTTTCCATGTGTGTCTGTTTTTAGTTGGATGGAGCGAAGAGGTGCCTTGCGGAACTAAATCGGACCGACTATACAACAGTTCGTGAAACTTTAGAGATGGTCATCGCTCAACAACCGCTTCCCGATATTCCAACATCCTCTCAAGCTGAACCCTCTCAAGCTGAACCCTCTCAAGCTGAACCCTCTCAAGCTGAACACTCTCATCCTTCCCAGCTAGTGGACGGACCTAGAAGGAAACCCGCTGTAAAAAAGAGGCCAAGAAAAAAATGCATGACAACGGGTAGATATGGAAAAAAAACACTTTGGATATTGAATCCTTTTGAATGTTATGAATCTTTTTTGAATGTTATGAAACTTTTTGGATATTATTAATGTAGATGTGATGAACTTGTTCGGTTCGTTTTGGATATTATTAATGTGGAATGTGATAAACTTTTTGGCTTCGTGTAAATGTTCATGTTTATAAAACTATTTGAATTTGAGTTGATAACAAGAAGGAAAAAAACAGTACTCTGCTCGGAGAGGACGGTCCGTCCAGTGAGTCAAGGTCCCGGAGGTCGTCGCAGTCCGAACTTAGACCCGGGGCTAAAATTTAGTCCCGGATTAACCCATCCGTCCTCAAACGGACAGGACAGTCCGTCCAGTGAGACAAGGTCCCGGAGGTCGTCGCAGTCCGAACTTAGACCCGGGGCTAAAATTTAGTCCCGGATTAACCCATCCGTCCTCAAACGGACAGGACGGTCCGTCCAGTGAGACAAGGTCCCGGAGGTCGTCGCAGTCCGAACTTAGACCCGGGGCTAAAATTTAGTCCCAGATTAACCCATCCGTCCTCAAACGGACAGGACAGTCCGTCCAGTGAGACAAGGTCCCGGAGGTCGTCGCAGTCCGAA
>BEHA01000141.1:185975-204271 GCA_002897215.1 Eschscholzia californica subsp. californica
GACCCGGGGCTAAAATTTAGTCCCGGATTAACCCATCCGTCCTCAAACGGACAGGACGGTCCGTCCAGTGAGACAAGGTCCCGGAGGTCGTCGCAGTCCGAACTTAGACCCGGGGCTTAAATTTAGTCCCGGATTAATCCATCCGTCCCCAAACGGACAGGACAGTCCGTCCAGTAAGTTTTTCTCTTTTCTCTCTTCTCTCTCTCTCTGTTAGTTATATCAAAAATTACTTTAAATTACTCTAGTATAATTAAAATTAAACCTCAAAACAATATTACTTTAAGTTACTCTAATATAATCTCAAAAATTTCTAATTAAAAATTTTTACTTCAAAACAATCTCATATATGTTTTTCAATCATCAAGATTAACTACGAACTCTGAAGGTTCATTTGACTCGCTACATGGAGGGTAGAACGCGCCTTCGTTGTCAATTCTGTCTCCAACAAGATCGAACCAACCTCGGGCCTCATTAGTTGCATATCTCTGCCATTGTAATGCAAGTGGAGGAAGTATAGTATTTCTCCCAAGTTTAATAGAAACAAAATGACAGTCGTTGACATACCCAATGCATATCATTTCATAATTTTGAGACAAGTTACCTGACTGTGAAACTGGGGGACCATTACGCAAGGGTAAGAAAGTTGTTGAACCTGCTAAAGTGAGATGAACCAATACACAGTTGTAATGAGTGGAGACGACATAATTAGTATAAGGGTGACTGTAGTACCAATCTCTGTCAACACCTGGATCAAAGTTGTTAGTTGCCGCTAAGGTGGAATAATAGTCATCATTAAACATCTCTTCCCAAAAATCCTTGTGATTATTAAGATCTTCGAGGACGATCTTCCGAATCTCTTTCCAACCAGTACTTAGAGGAAAGCCAAGTCCTTGAGCTACGGCATGGTACCCACAATGACCATCGCCCGGCACGTCATTTATAGCATTTATAAATGGATAAATAATAACCGGCATTTGATCTAAATAACAGTCTCCACTCCCTCGGGTAGCCCGAGTATTACGTGTACGTACGATGGGAGGTGATGGAAGATCTTCATCAATGCATTTGGCATATTCGAAAGCGGATAAGTTTCTTTTCGTTGATTTTGCGGCTTCCTTCTCTTTTTTGCTCATTTTGTTCTTCTTTGGAGCACCTTTAGTTATGGTCTTTTGTAATGGCTCAGACAAGTTGGTCGTAAGCGGCGAGACAACGTCCCTCAATCTTTCAAGTATTGCTTTCCTCTCAGGACCGGTCGACCTACCCCACAACATATGAAGTAGTTCCATTTCATGTGATGAGTCAAGATCATTGTACTCCTCCGGAATGGGATTAATTGATAATTGAGTCCATTGATGGTGAATGATATCTAATGGAAATACCTTTTGTTGTTTCATTAAATCAATCATCTCGTGTGCACAAGGAAGCCCATAAACAGATCGGAGAACACATCCACAATTTTTGACGTTAATGGTAATACCATCTGCACGGTGTATCTCATCTACCATTAGGTCTAAGGCAGCATGTGAAACATACCCTCTAAGATCTCTCATAAACTTGCTTTGGTGAGGACCCTTCACCTTTGTACGACTATACTCAAATGAAGCTTTGATCTCTCGAATAGCTATCTCGTTCATGGCATGTATAGATTCCCAACATGTAACATAGTTGCCTTCGGAGTTGCCTAAATGTTTTTTCAACTTTGCATGAGCCCCCTCGACACGATTGGTTGTATTATTACCCATATGCATCACCTGATTCGTCCATGCTGTGACAAATGTATCTTTAAGTATCAACCAAGTCTTCTGGACATAGGTTACATCGTTTAGATTTGACCGTGACCATGTCCTCACAAATTCTTCCACTGCTTGATTATAGTCAGATACGGTCTCTGCATACATAATCATGCGAAACATTGACATGAAATTTTTGAACCCTCTATGTTTGAAGTTACCTTTTACTTTTGCTACCACACACTTGTCAATATGCCACGTACACAACAATCGGTTGGCATGTGGAAATACTTCACCAATGGCATTAATGAGAGCAAGTTCACGGTCGGTTACAAACACTTTTGGCATTGAGTCAGGAGGAAACAATGTTCTCAGACGATTAAGAGCCCACGCGTATTGATTTGTCACCTCTCCATCCATAAAAACAAGCGCCGCTGTGAAAGTTTTCATAGTAGATGTAATCCCAACAATCTGAAGCAACGGCTTCTTAAAACGGTTTGTTTTGTAGGTACAGTCAAGCATCAATACAGTATGGAAGCATTTAAATATGTTGATTGAGTCGGGGTGTGCCCAAAATAGGTTAGTGACTTCATCCGTCTCTTCATTTTTCGAGAAATGATAAACATAGTTGCTTTCCACTAACAACTTCATCAATTGTTGCATTGGACTTCTTCCTTCTTGATTCAAACTGCGTATCTTCGCCTTTGCATTGTATATGGTTTTCATTGTGGAAGTATTATCATTAAATGTGGCACGCACTTGTGAAAGTATATCACGCGGTTTTGTACCAATTTTCAATAACTTATCAACTAAATCTTGTTCTTTGCAACTCAACCTATTAGCATATGCATGACCAAGAAGACTTACAGCTAATTCGTGGTTATGAATTCCAGACACAACTTCCACCTTCCATGTATCACCATCACCTGGAATCCCTTTGAGATAGAATGGACAGTTGCACTTTTTTGTGCTAGTTTTCCTTTTCTTTTCAGGAGGAGGATTTGTTTTTGGAACCAAATCTTTCTTCATATGTGATCGATACTCACCGCTTCTTTCACATTTTAGATGTAACTTTGGTTTCTTCCCACCAATTCTATTTTGTGATTTGCCTATCAAAATCACGAAATTAAGCTTTCTTCCAATTTCCTTAGCCCATTCGACTAGCTTGTCTCGAGTTTCAAACACATCTTCGGTCACAAAATGTTCACCAACATCAATACTAATTTTTTGCCCCTCTTTTGAATCTACATTATCATTTGAGTGTACATTGTCACTTGAATCATTTGGTTTGCGGTTGTTCTCCTCCGTGGTTCGAGATGAGCCTTCGTTTAAAAAATATGGGAATGTACCCTCTACTTCCGCATGCCACTCGTCCTCCCTATGGGGACCTCCGAAATCCCAATGGTCTAAAGAACATGGTGAAAGACACGGACTTTTATTTAAATCAAAGACCTGAAACACAATAAAGTGGGGAAATCAGAAATATTTAACTTCCGGTTTGGATGATCCGAACCGTAACGGACTGGTTACACCGAACGGTTTCGGTGGGGATGATCCGTTAAATTTCGGACTGGTTAGGTCCGACCCGATCGAGCTTTCTCTGAAAAAAATAATGGACTTAAAAAACAAATTGGAAATTCATTAAACGGGTATAGAAAAGCTTATATACCTCTTTTTCGGTTAATCCATGCTCAGAAATAGGTGGAGAAGTCCCACTACATATATGCCCAAATTTTTTGGAGTTTCCTTCTTCAACCATGTTATTTTCAACTTTCAAGATGATTCCCACAATGTAGGATGATAAAGATGGTGGTCGGTGAAGGTACACGGAACACGTCGGTGCCGGAATATCAAGGGGTTGCCGGTGAGTCTCCCGGTGAAATCTTGGATGAGTTTTGTGATCCCTAGGTTTTTTTTCCATATAAAAAACTAAGTTTTGGTATCCTCTAGGGTTTGTAATTTCGGAAGAAGAAAAAGGCGCCTCTTTAAATTTCTGTAGGCGCCTCCAAATAGATGTCAAGAGAGGCGCCTATAGGTGTCGGGGTTGACCACGAAATTGACTATAGTCAATCCCTCCCAGGAGGCCCCTACAACATTTTGAAGAGGCGCCTATAGACGCGCCCACAAATTTTTGGTCTCTTTTAATTCGATTTTTTAGATAAGATTTGACATTAATGTAAAGACTCTAGAACTCCTATAGTTCACTATAAGTCTTATTTATTTCTTACAACAAAAGACTTATTTATTTCACAAAACAGTTTTGATCCATCAAGAACATCATAATAAGTGTTCGTTGGTCAAGTGATTATTTTTTTTTGTTGAACAAAAAAAAAAGTGATTATTTTGTGTTTGTACATATAGTTTGCACTGAAATGGGCGTGAATATGTTTCTATTCGTCATGTGTAATTATGTGATATTTTGATTGATCCTAACATTGAAAATCTTCGACGCGCAATTTTAAATTGTAAATGTAGCAGAAGCATAATGTTAAAAAGACTATTGAATGACACAAATGTTTCGATAGTCAAAACTATATATACACGAGTAGAAAGTTGCAAAGACTATTGCAGAAGCATAATGTTAAAAAGACTATTGCATCTAATTTGACCAAAAATTGTTATAATAGCCAAATTACATTAACTTTTTTTTTGCAAAGATCCTACAAGGGTGATGAAAGGGTAAAAAATGTAAGGTTGCAGACTTTACGAGGTGATTTTAAATCTCTTCATATGATTAACTCTGAAAATATTCCTGATTATGGTTTTAGAGGCCAATCTGTTGTTATAAATTGCGGTTAATGGTGAACAATTAACTGATTTACGTGTTATTGAGAAAATCATGAGATCATTGACAGGTCGTTTTGACTATGTTCTTGCTGCAATCGAGGAAGGAAAGTACCTCTCAACTATGTCAGTTGAAGGTTTGATGAGTTCATTATGTTCTCATGAACATAAGATGAACCAGAGAGCTGCTACAGGGTCTATATAACAAGCTTTTCAAAGCAAAGTGACTCTGTTTCAAAAAGGTGGTTCTAGTGGTGAAACACCTACCAACAAAGGTGAAGAAAGTCATGGTAAAGAACCAACAAAATTTGGAAGGTATGAAGATCTAAAGAAATGTTTTCGTTGCAAAAATTAGGTCACAATAAATCAGAATGTTTTCGGCGCTAATGGTGAAACACCTACCAACAAAGGTGAAGAAAGTCATGGTAAAGAACCCAAAAATTTTGGAAGGTATGACAGATCTAAAGAAATGTTTTCGTTGCAAAAATTAGGTCACTATAAATCAGAATGTAGACTCCACCGGAGATCTTCGAATCACCAAATCATAAAACTAATGGCAAAGAAGGGTACCATTGTCCTCCAGGGCAGTCTATCTGTATTTTTAGACGACACAAGAACAATCCAGAAACCGTATATATTATGCATTGAAACAAATTATATGAAAAGAAGAAAAGGAAAGTCACCAACTTCACTATGTTCATACGGACTAATTAATTGATATAACGATCATCAGAGAGGAGTGACTCGACAATCGATGACGATGAAACAAAGTAAGCCTTATCTATATAACCAGGGTACCAATTTCTTCTGTCTTAGATTTCGGTGCCTTACGGTCTCACAAGCTAAACTCACAATTTTAAATTTGTAAAGTTATATGTACTGTGCATAATTCAGTCTGTCCCTCTGTGAATTTATGGCGTTCGCCCCTGTGATGTACCAATGATCCAAATACACATCCTTAGATGAAATCAACCTAGTCTCTTGGGATAGAGACTAGAGTTGAATATCTGGTTTATCCATGTTAATTGGAGCTACTGTTAGACAAAGTTGTTTCTCCACCTCATCATAATATACCATAGACTATTATGGGTCGTCCATTTGTGAGGCTTAAGTTCTTAAAACCACCTTTCTGGCTACTAAAATACTTTGGCTGGAGAGGATTGAACAAACTTGGCACTACTGAAGACCATGATTGAATCGTATATTTGTACCCTTATTCTCATCATCTCTTACGAAAACCACACAACTTTACAATAGTTGAAGTCGAAATTGGAGAAAATGATCTTTACGGGGATTAGTATTGAAATAATGAGAAGGTATGCTTGAGGATTTTGCTAAAACTCATATGTCTTGTCATGTGGGGAGGGACAGATGAAGTGATGGAGATACATGTAGTTATTTGGCTTGATGGAGGTACAGTTCCTCCTACAAGTTACTTGGGGCTAGCCTTGAGCTCTAGCAAGCCAGATTAGATTTAGTTGTGTGCTCATTCAGAATTTGATAGTCCCACATCAATAAAGTGGACGAAAAAGCTATATAGAGTAGTTGTACAAGAGAAGGTTGAGGAGTGGCTCTAAAACATACTTACCTGGACGGGGTCAATGGTTGATCAAGAAGGACCATGGCCTAGGTTAGTGACTTCGATTGCACTTAGGAGGGGCACTCGCCTAAGATCTACCCAAGTGGTGGAGTCTACGTCATAATTTGTGATAGAGGGGGTACGCGTCTGCGCGGCCCCTGCCACTATTATATTTAATTTAATGTTTGAAATGGTTGAAGCATATATAGGCCAAATTTGTATATTTCAACTTGATGGAACAAACTTGCCATCCTCTTTTTGTGTTTACACCAATTGGTTTATTGCAATCGCTCGGGTGGTACAAGCTCAGTATCTTGTTTGAGACAATAACATTGGCTTTGTATGGTTGTTGTTCTTCATGAATCTAATGAATTGACTTGATGTAATCTCGTTAGTTTTAGCGGTCTATCCATATCCTCTAGTTTAAGAGCAATAGTCACCGAATGAATGAAAGTCGCTTTTGGGAATTAATCGAATCAATCAATAAGCATAACTATAGGGTGGGTCGAAATAGTCTCACACAGATAAAGTTAAAGCAACCAAGGAAGTTGGCAACTATTATAAAAACACAAAAGAGATGAAGGAGAGAGCATACCTTTCTCGGCCTTTTGGCTAAGATCAAGTGTAGTATCTGTTCTTATCAGTTTAATATCTGATATGTGGACCATTGGTTCACACGATATTAAATTAATTTTTTTCATGGGGGAGGGTCTATTACAGTAGCTTGCTGTTGGGGCTCTCGAGTGTCGCCTTTGTGTTGCACTATTGCATTGGCCCGGCACCCCCCTACCAATCCTTAACTTCCAAAATTTGTTAGTGCCTTCTGTCTTTCAGTACAGATTACTGAAAGTAGTTTCAGACACGCTTTCACTTATAGAAATGGATTGTTATTTTTTACCAACGCTCAAATTTTCATTTAATTCCGACACTTGTACTTCGATATTAGTAGTTTTAGCTGCTTTCCTTTATTTTTGGTCGCATCGATTTCTCTTATCTTCTAACAATCAATATCTGATTGGAAAGTATTCTAGTATATCTAGAAACTCTTGCTCTGCATCTCTTTGACTAGGTAAATCTATCATCAAGCACGGAAAGGAATACGTCCCCATGAACGAGGGTCAACAAAAATCAGGGAAGTTTTTTCAACATTAGTTTGTAATTCTTTAGGGTTTTGGTTTTAATTTCTCCACTGCTTCGGGTTCTTGCCCTATTTTCTTGTTAGGTGCTAATTCTTAATTCCTAGTTGCCTATACCATGGAAGTAGTAGACCACCCTTTGCATGTCCGATTTACTGTTGATTTCACTCAGCTGATTCCCGAGTCTGGATTATTAAGATATTATCTACCCGTGGTCAAGCTCATAACTCTTCAAATGAGGTTTTTTCTCCTCCAACTCATATCCACCAATGATTTTCAATCTTAACAGACCTTTAAGGTCATGTACCTCTATTGTATATCCTGGTCTCGTTTCTATCAGCCTACTTATCATGTTGAACCATTATGCCTACTTCGATAATATATCTTTTCCTAGTTATATATAGAGTATATATGTTGTCGAACTACTTACGATCATTTTGATCGGCTATCCATTCTAGTTTCACCCATCTTAAACCGAAATCAGTTTAGGAACACTAATCGTTCATTTGTGGGACACTTATGCCTATCAATCAGACCAGTAATAAAAAGCATTCATCTCAACTTTCCCTTCGACCCCGGTCGACACTCCACTCTGAATATTAATCTCCATCTTCGTCGTGCAGATAATGTTGCTTATCTTCCAGCTCACTTTTTGTTAATTACATTTGTGTTTGGTTATCAAATATATTTAACTCTGAATCGAAGTTCTGTAATATTTTCACTTTCACCCCTTTTCGCAATTTTATTGCGATCGTTTGTCGGATTAGCTGGGTATTTATCGGGCTATGACGGCGATCCCATTTACCAGATGTCCGACCTGTTTCTACTTTGTAGAATTCGATCGGATATGGGCTCTGTATATGGAGAATACTGGTGGAATAATCCGGAATCATCCTTTGATTCCATCTTGCAGACTTCCTCGTTTTTTCTTGAAACTTTGGATGTATGTTTAATCTATCTTAAGTGTTACGTGAATTTAGGTACGAGCTTCATCTTTAGATCAACCAGACGGACTCTCAAGATCACATATTATATCTTTCTCAAGAAGAGTTGCCAACCTCGCAAGCTACAGAATGAAGTCTGCTCTACAAACCGAAGTTATATCATGCACTTCTTCAGTTCTATTATTTTGTTTTACTACTTTACTTATTGTAGTTTTGCTTTTCTACTTGGGTTGTGTTTGATAGTAACTCGGGGAAAGGAAAAGAATTAGAGAAACTCTTTCTCGAAGAAACATATTCTCGGAGAAACAATTTCATCATAATTATTTTCTAGATTTTCCGTTGTTTGGTTTGCAAAGAAAAAAAAAATATAATTTTACAATTTTCCATTTACTATTGTTATGGTTTGTCATGTTATTTTTTTTCTCAATTTTGTTATTCACTATAAAATTCATCGTATATTGTTAGAAACGGTAAGATTCAAATTATAGTAACCTACACCTACATGGAAAAACAATTAAATGAATCCATTATATGAGATTTTAATCAACCAAAGGAAATAGTTAGTCTTTGATCACTAATTAATTTATAAGAAATCATATGTTAAATTAAATATAAAACTTGAAATGTCAAAATGAGATTGTAATTCTCCTACTTAATGGTTTAATCTATTTAAACTATCCCCAAGTCTAAATCCAAATCTATAGTTGATGGTGATGTTGATGATTTATTAATAATCAAAGTTGAAGAAGTATCTCATAGGAACATCAGACATGAAGTCATTAAGTAGTTGTTAATTGGTATGATCTTCATCAACACCATTAATACTGCAAAAGTAGAAGAGGCATCCAATCAGGTGATGATATGAGTTATGATCATTCACAATATTATGAAGATTGCACATTCGAATAACCCATTTAGAGAGAGAAACTTGCCGAAAGCTTGCTTTTTCTTCGTTGATGGCTTCTTCGAGTGAGTTCTCACTTGTAGCTTTAGGATTGAGAGAGAAAGCACAGTGGAGTTTTTTTTTTTGCTGAAAGAAAGCATCGTGGAAGTTGAAAGAAATTTTTGTGTTATTTTTGTTGTTGACCGGGTAAAAGATTGTTGAGTTTTTGTAGGAGAAAACCTTTCTCATGTATCCAGTAGGTAAGGAGATTCCCCTTTTTTGAGGAAAATTTGGAAAAAAAGAGTCACGTGATTGAAAGTCTTTCTTTCCCTAAAGTGAGTACCAAACAAATGAAAAATCTAAATTTTAGAGAAACTATTTATATTTTCCCCGAAAAATTTCCAATCAAACACACCCTTGGTTCATTGTAATAGACTTTTTATGTTAATGTATTGCCTTTCAACAAAGAAAAAATCTAGAAACTCTTCTAACAAACAGTATCTGATTGGGAAGTATTATAGTATATATAGAAAAGGAACAAAGAAGTTTTGAGTGAAGTGATAATCTTAAAGCGTCTACAAGATCCAAGTCATTTACTTCTTCTCTTCTCTTCTAACAATCAGTATCTGATTGGGAAATATTCTAGTAAATCTAGAAACTCTTCTAACAAACAGGATCTGATTGAAGTATTCTAGTATATCTAGAAAATGAAGAGAGAAATATCCTAGTGTCTAGAAGATCTATTCGCTTCAATCAAGAGCTCATAATATTTAGGAAGGTTCGCCCGCTTTCAGAATATAGAAGTACCATCTTAAATTCTAAAAGGATAGTCGTTGTATCCCGAAGGCATACACCCTAACGATTGGTACTGTTACGGGGGTGTAAAATGTCTTAAAGAAAGATAATTTATTCTCGCCTCGACTCCATTATCCTTTATCTATCTCGGTTAATCCTTTATCTATCAACGGTCTAATTGTCAAAATGTTGGTGCAAAGTTGAAATATTCTATCTTTTAGTAGTAAGACCAAATAAATGTGATACCTTTGAGATATAAGGAGGTAATTCAAAAATGGGGGTTGGAGTACGATTTGAGAGAGTTGGCATCCAAGGATCCGAAAGGATTTTTATATGACGGCCATCACCCAATTGCCATATTACGTTATTGAACAATGTATCCTTAATGCGCAATAATGACTTCTAGTGAGGTGTTGATACCTTGGGGGGTAGGGGTGGGATTCAGTCTGGTTCGGACGCCCGCGGGCAAATTTAAGACAGACTCGGGCGGATCAAGCACAGGAACTTGAAGCCCACTATAGACCGTCGGGCGGGTCAAGCGGGTTGGGTCGTCACTTTGGTCGTTTCAGCTGCCCGGCAGCCCGATTGAGCTTCGGGGGTCGCGGGGCGAACAAACTCGGGTTTATTTTACAAAAATAACAAATAATAACCATTAATTAACTTAATTTAATTGATAACTATATTTTTAACAAAATTACACAATTAGTAATAACAAAAAATTAAATAATAATAAAAACTATTCCAACTACTTTATCATCTCATTCATCGATACATCATCACCACGAAAAAAAATTACATGATATCTCTCTTATGTTTCTGAAACATATCTAGAAATTAAAGATAACTAAAATTTACATCATCAGCAAGTACATGGTCCAAAATAAAGATAAATAAAGTCTCTAAAACATATCTACAAACTACACTCTATAAATATCATCAACAAAAAAAATTCATCACATTTGTTTCACCTTACTGAAACGGATCATAGATCTGTTTGATCAGCCGGATCAACAGTTAGATCTGTCTGATCAAACAGATCTGACTCAAGCGAGTAAAAGATCTGTTTTAGAAAGTTTACAGCTTTAAATCATAAAAAACATAAAACTAGTTATTACATATGAATTTCGGAGGCTTCAACCGCTTCATTTGATCCGTAGATCATCAATGTACAGTCAAACGAACCTTCAACAGCTATTTCGAAGTTAAAACAATGTCAGCGGATCATACTGAAAAATTGAAGACTTACACGTTAGAGCTTTAGAAGGTGTCATTACTCGTCACTAACCATCAGAACAATAAGCTTGAAGGAGATGCCAGTCGCGAGATGAAGAGAAAGTCAGAAAGGTAAGCTTCGGTTACTAAAGACTAGTGTTTCGGTCGGTTGCTTGTGGACTGTGGTAACTGGTAAAGATTAGGGGTTCGGTTGGTTAGAGAAAAGTGAGAAGACATGAGAGAAAAGAGAGAGAGACTCAGAGAGAGGAGACGTAAAAGATAATAGATGAGTAATGAGGGGATTATAGCTTTAAGGGGCGTCCTAGGGTTTTTACCTGACGCCCCCTTCTGATCCAACGACTGAGGTATCTCTTCATTCCTCAGCCGTTGATCTTCAATTTAGTGTCGTGTTCTTGTAGGACGGATCAGGCGGTCTTAGCGTTTCAGGTAGCGGTCGGACAGTTGAGCGGTCTTAAACGGGCGTGCATATTAGGGCGGAACTCGGGTAGAGGGTCTTATCCGAGTCTCGCTCACTATAACCCGAAGTAACGGGTCGGGTAAGCCCTACTCGGGCTTACTTCGGTCAACAGGTTCCAACGGTCCGGGCGGATTGGGCCGGTTCTCGAGTTCCCGAACCGTTTTCCCAACCCTACTTGGGGGTGCTGGTGTTGTCCAAAATGTTGTCATTAGTTACATATTTACCTATTAATAGCTTTGCCCATACCGATGTAGGAGACTGGAGAGGTACGTAAAGGTCACATATTCATTTCATCCAATGTTCTAATTCCTAGTCCTCCTTCCCTTTTTGAACTAGTTATTATGTCCCAAACTTAGGAAATATAACGTCTTTTCCTCAGTTGAATGACCCCACCAAATGCATCACTCTAATTTTTCCAATGGGTGAATGATGTTTTGAAGAATTTTTTTGGAGACTGAAAGGGTATGTAGTATATGAATGTAGGACAAATTTTATAAGCACTGTTCTACTTGCTTGAGTTACCAATTTGATTTTCCAACCAGCTAATGAATTTTGGGATTTTTCTATTAGCCAAGAATAATTGTTGATTCTATTGCCTGGTTGCAGTATCAGTGCGCTCAAGTATTTGGAGTGATCCTGCATTGATGGTGCCTGAAGAGTTGCTGTAAATTTGGTAATAACTTCAACTGGACACGTGTAATCTCCAGGCAACTATTGGTCCACTGCGGCTAATAGAAAAAATGTGATTTATTGATTATTAAGAAGTTATACTTATAGGATGTAAATTATGATTACAAGAAGATATGTTGGATAAAGACAATAACGAAAATTCTAATATCAAATCAACCAAGATCTCGGTCGTTGTTTTCTTTTCTTAGCCGATATAGGGGTGCTCATTGCTCGAGGCACCCACTCCTTTATACGAATTTCCTGGCTAGTAAAGTACTTCTTGGCTGGAGAGAGTCTTGAACAGACTAGGCACTATTGAACATGATTGAATTGTATATTTGTAGCCTTCTTCCTATCATCTTTTGCGAACCACTACACGACAATATTACAAACTACTTATTTTTGTGATCAAATTATGCATTGTGCAAGCTTTACAACAGTTCTGATCGATATTGAAGAAGTTGAATTCTGATTCTGTATGTAGGCAGGCATTGAAATCATGAGAAGTGTGCTTAAGGGTTTTGCTAGAACTCATCTGTTTTGGCATTTGGGATGGGAGTACGGGACAGATGAAGTCATGGTATGTATATAGTTACCAGGCCCAAATAACCTGTGCATCCGACACAAACGATTTTGTGAAGCACTGTATGTGTCATAAAAGAATTAGAGAAAGATACTTAAGATTTCGTGAAGTACTTTAGGATATGTTAGATATTGTTATTTCTAAGACGACACCTAACCATTACCAACTCTTTGTCACACCAAAACATAGACTCGCGTTGGAGATGCTTTAAGTAGAGTTGAATGACGATTAAAATTATTTTCTTACCCATAATGTATAACTCATGGCCTTTGTTGACGTGGCTGTGTCGTGGTTTATGATATTAGGGCACTAATATGTTTCACGTCGGTTATGTGTATGTTCCATCTTTTGATGTGTTTGTCTTAAAAGCAGGAGAATATCAAAAAATAATTCAATCGGCGTGGTGTTGACGGATTGATGAATAACGAAAGCTTTGTGTTATCCCAAATTTTGGCATCCAAACTGTCAAGCAATTGCGCAACCATGCATGGATTCACCTTCTCTGGTCATATTATGAAAGTTGGGTTCCAAAACTTTTCTTTTGAAAATATCATTTAAGACAAACTTTTATTTTAGAAATGTCCTTTAAGATAAACTGGAGTGGTACCATTGTAAGATTTGGAGTGAATATCCAGTAGATTAGAATCATATGACTTAAAGCATATAACGAATGAGCATCCATGAAGGATCATGATGTGCATAGCCTCTAAGAATGATGTAGGTAGCCGAAAATCCGCTCAGTCTAGTCACCCTGCAACACCACACGTTTGAACTGCCAACGTTTCCCCTTTTTGCTTTGCTAATGTAGTACCAGTTGAAGGTAATTTCTTCATCAAGGTTGTGTCCTTGCCCTAACATATATACTTAACTGATAGACCTAATGCTTCACTTAGAGGAAAAACTTGTGCACATAAACATGTTTTACATGTGAACTTAACCTCCATATGGCTTTTCATGTCAATCGATGAAGATTTGGTGCAAATCTTCCGAAACTTGATTAGCAAAACAAATCATATATAGTCCTTTGTCATCGGACAACTAACAAAGATCATAATATAGCAGAAAAGTAATACATAGTCAACTCAATATTTATGCTTTGTCTCATGATATTTAGAGTAAGAAGTGTGGTAATCTCAAGAATAAATGTAAATAATGGTCGATTATGAGACATAAAAAGGAGTCTGGGCTAACTTTTTATATATTGACATGCCTCGCAGTTGACGACATCCCTACAAACCAAACCAGAAAGTGACATTAGACAAAAGCACAAGCTAACATTCAAAATAGTTACACTAGAAAAGAAAAACAAGGTTAAAGCATATGAAATTAAATTATACTGGAGTGAGACTTCTTTGTTGCACAAGGAACAAACACAAAGAGATGAACAACTAAAATGGAGTCAAATCATAAGATCTTACTAAAGTATCAGAAGATTCCGTTTTTAACTTTTTCTAAACTCTACCGTGTCATTTTGAACATGAAAGAAGAACTCAAAACAGATGAAAAACAACATAAATAAAAACTATATTGGAGAGGATAAATATTTAATCAATTACAAAAAGATGAAAAGCGCTGTGGCACATGTTTCAGAGTATCAACAATACAAGAAGTGTTTGTTAAGTTTGTGGTCATCCAACTCAAAACTAATTTTTTTTTTTTGAGAAAGATGTAATATATTGATTATTATGCCGAGACAACACTCAAAAAGTCGAAATTACATATTAGATAACACCGACTCCCAAGAAAACAAGAAGTGAAGAAGACTGAGAAAGGTACCCCTATGAAAATTGTAGTTGGCAAAGTCCATGAAAAAAATTAATGTCTTGACCTCTACAATTATTTGCTCGACCGAACTGAAATTATCTTTAAATATCCTTGTGTTACGCTCCTTCCGCAACGCTCACCATATAGCAAAAGGAATAACAGTTCCTAAGTATCCCTTTGTTGTGTCTAACTTATATCTCTTCCATCTTGTAACGAAAACCTCCATCTGGTTTGGTATACTCCTGCAACCGAAAATCGTTTGTGAGAAAAAATAATCCCATATATTCCTAGAAACTAAACAACTCAGGAGCAAATGATCTGCATCTTCTTCTTCACACTGACATAACACACATCTATTAGGGATAGAGTAACCCCTTTGTTTCAGAAGATCTAAAGTAGGGATTCACTTCAGCAGTGCCGCCCAAATAAAAACGGAGACCTTCTCTGGTATCCTTCGACGCCCAATTGATAATGAGTGGAGAGGACTTAGACATTATATTCTTGGTTGCTAGATACCCCTTCTCTGATGTGAAATTATTCTCACACGACCCTCACGTGTGACGTTTTTCTTTAGCTTAGCACTATGTTTTTTTTCTTTTTCGGTGACGTGGGACTTTTAAGCATATCACGTGCGGACCCGTCTCTAATACCATGTTAAGTTTGTGGTCATCCAATTCAAATTTCTTTCTTTGCTTCATAACCCTGCTAATACCACAAAATGTAGAACAAAGATATAATCACAACTAGAGAAGAAATTGTCCACCAGCCATTGGTGCAGTGGTTGGACACCCCTCTTAAGCCCATGAGGTCATGGGATTGAGTCTCGGTGGAAGCAGTTTGCCATCAAGATTTATCCCATGTAATTTAGGTTATAAATAATGTAATAATTTGTCGGGCTTTAGGCCTCTTTCATTTATGGTTTAAAATTTAGCGGGTATCGTGCTTATTACATCTTCATGATGTATCAATGCTTTGTAACGACTAACGTAGATCGTAGTCGAATTCTCAAAAAGAAAAACTAGAGATGAATCGGAAAAGTACTCAAGCGATAAAACTGAAATCAGATATAAACAAATGAGATTAAAATCGGTACATGAGCGGGAATCAAATGCGAAGAGGTATATATGTATATATATATATATAGATATATATTAAGGGCACACACCAGGCCAGACCGGAGCCATAAAGCCTAGCCGAGAAGCTCCCCAAACCGAGAATCCCACTCATGAAACAACCATTTTTTTTTAGATAAACGAGAATTTCATTCATAAAAGGATTTGAATCCAAAAAATTACATGGTTTTTGATGTTTTTGACTCCTTTGAGTACAACATGGATTTACTAATGAAAATTACAATATAAGCAATATGGAATGATTTTACGTGGGAATGTTGTTATCTTATGTGATAATTAAGTATAAGTTATGATTTCATGTAATCTTTTTATAGTTGATAAACTCTATGTAACCTATAAATACCCATGTACAATTGATAAATAAATACATAGAAAAAATATTTCTCAATACCTCTCTTACTTCTCTTACCTCTCTTCCTCACTCGGTTTCGTCTCTCTCTCTCTCAGGCGAACCTATATCTAAAGGTTCGAATATCTTCCCATGATATAAGAGCCAGATTTTTTTTTAAATCGATCAATTTTTTCTATTATGGCTAATCCCGCCGATGCTTCTTCTGATTATGTTCCCGCTGCACCACCTCACTCTTCTCAAATATTTGATATTCATCATTCTGATTCACCCACAACTGTTCTTATCACTCCTTTGTTAACCGGAGATAACTCTGCCTCCTGGTCAAGAGCCATGAAGATGGCACTCCGTGCAAAGGATAAATTGGGTTTTGTGGATGGTTCCATTCCAAAACCCTCTACAGTTGTTGAACTCTACTCATGGGAGACATGCAATGATCTTGTCGGAAGTTGGAGTATCAACTCCGTCGCTCAGGATATTCGTTCTTCCATCCTCTATGATGATAATGCAACTGACATTTGGCGTAATCCACCTGATAGATTATTTCAGATGAACGCACCTAAAATCTATCAGTTAAAACGTGTTATCTCACTTTCAAACAAGAAGGTAACGATGTTTCTTCTTACTTTACTCGTCTTAAGTCACTACAAGACGAACTCCAATCTTTTTTAGTTGTCGACCCTTGTATTTGTGGTCATGGGAAATCGCTCATTGATCGTTCTAATCAAGAACGCGCTATGGAGTTCCTTCAAGGACTCCATCATCTTTTCTCTGCAATCCGGAGTTAAATACTGCTTATGGATCTATTCCCGTCAATTTTACATATTCATTCTCTTGTTAAGTGACGTGACATGAAAATGTTACATTTGATGCACCTAACTCGGACTAATTAGTTCGTTTCGGGTGTTATTTCTAATAACTAATGCATGAATCACGAGTTTGGAATAAAACGGAGCAAAACATCACATTTTCCTCCCATATGAACATATGCGCGAAACGAAAATAAAATAATGGCAAGGGTATCTTGGTCCTTTCAAGAAATTAGATATTTAGAGACACAAGATGAAGGCACTCCTTTGGTTTTCAATTGAAAGCCCAGACTCAAAGCCCAAGAGCCTAAAGAGAACACAAGGAAGGATTCTACGAGAACCTCTTTAAAGAAGGCCAAGTCAATTGAAGACCAAGTCAAGTCAATGGTTTGATTAAAAGAAGAAAACATCAAATCATCTTGTATCTTCTACACAAGTTTGAGTAAGGGAAGAGGCCAGGGTTTTCTCAAATTGGAGGTTTTATAGGGTTTTAGTGAAGAAGGGGCAGCTCGAGTTTTAGTGAAGCACAACTAGGCAACTTGCTCGGAACGGCTGCGATTTAGCTAAGGACGGTACGCGACATCTTGGGACAAGCTAGGGATGGCCGCGGCAGTAGCTTACTTGGTCGGAATCTCTATTTTCTTAGCCGGATCTTCTTCATCTTGGGCCGGATTTCTCTAGACTTTCCAACCATTATTTTGGCCGGAAAACTTAGGGTTTTCACTCCCCAAGTCATTGGCTAGCTACCCATGTTATTTGATTTGATTTTTGATTGAAATTTCTAGAGAGAGAAAGCTTGAGTTAGGGTTTCACGGAGGTTTCTATTTAAAAGGAGAAGATGATGCTTATTACTAAGGGGAACTCTGATTTTTTACTTGGAGAGACTCATTTTGTAATTTTAAAGGAAAATCAACATTCTGCTAAGTTGAGATCGACTGCACCTTAAAGACCAACATTCTCCAACGATCTTAGCCTCGTACCACATCGAAAAAGGCGGAATCTCTCATCATCTTCTTTTCATTTACTACTTATTCACCATGTTTAGCTAACTTTAGTGTGTCGACTACGGGATGAAGTTGTGATAAACTTGTGATTATATTTGGTATGATTTAATATTTTGATTATGAATTGATGTTAACTAATTCGATTATCGTTTCAATCATATTTTCATGTGTTTTGTGATGCACCTCACATAGTTGATAGATGAAACGAAGTATTCGATATTGATCATAGTTTAAGTCAAATTTCATGTGTCTTTTCATGCACTTCACATAGTTAGGTGACTAGACAATACCTTCGATGACTCGGGTTTAATCGATTAGGACGTTTGTTTGATTACGCATGATCTCCGAATATACGTAGTGCTTAGAGACATCAACCTTAGGAGTCGAACTTCGTTTATACTTTGACATATTAGATCGGACCACACATAGTCGTAGGTTCATCAT
>BEHA01000141.1:225453-254388 GCA_002897215.1 Eschscholzia californica subsp. californica
TGATGCTTCAAATTCTTACTACTAATGTTGGTGTTGCTTTAATGTGTGTGCTTGAGGTAAATAAGATGTAGATTAGTTGTAGTTTTGGCCCACTTGGGCTTTAAACAAGAAAGAAGAAGCATGATAGCTTAGGCCCACTTGAGAATGAGAAAGAAAGATGAAAAGAGAGAAAAGCTTAGCCTACTTGGGCTTAAAAGAGAAAAGAGAAAAACATAATAGATTGGCCCACTTGGGCTTGAAAGAGAAAAGAGAAAAACATAATAGATTGGCCCACTTGGGCTTGAAAGAGAAATAGTTGAAAGAGAGAAGCTTAAAAGCTTGGCCCATTTGGGCTTGAGAGAGAAAAGAAAAGCTTAATAGCTTGGCCCATTTGGGCTTTAAGAAGAAAGATTTGTAAGAAATTTAGAGTGAGAAAGGTAAAGTATGAAAAAGATTTTAGAGGCACACTCGAACACAACATCACACCAAGTTATAGGCACCAAAATTCCCATGAATTCTTTTTTTTTTTGAAAGCACCAAGTAGTTCTAGAGAGTATCATTCTTAGGAGCACATAAGAGAAGAAGCCCACCATCTTTAAACCTTTGTACCTGAAATTTTACGGGCACCCATCTACTAAGGGAATAGAAGTTGAAACCCTAACCCACTTTCACTTTCTTTCTCTGTTACAAAATAATGGCACCATCATCTCTTTTACATCACTTCCATTATTTAACAACTCATCATCAAACCAATACCATTCTGAGTTCTTGCACTAATAAGAAAACACTCAAACATATCCATTCTCATTTAATCAGTAACATATTCGAACAACCAATCTCCATTTTTTTTTTTTTTCAAAATCTAATTACTCTTTATATCCATTTCTCCCATCTTAATGGTGCTGTTTTAATTTTTAAATCTATACCAAAAACCATTACTTACTTTTGGAATTTGATCATAAAACCCATGTTGATTCTGGGTTTTTCATTTAGAAAAGTGGAGTAGAGAGAGTTATAGAGAGAGAAAGGGATTTTGAGAAAGGTTTGTGATGGAAGAATTTGCTTCCAACTTTTGGGTAAGCTGCCATACATGAATCCAAGAAAAGGTTTTGGCAAATCGAAAAACAACATAAACAAATCCAGCAAAATAAAGGTGATAGAGATGAAAAGTTAGGAAAGAAATGATATTAAAGAGATGAAATCTGGAACTACTTCTATTTGTGTTGTTGTTAAAGATAGAGAGATTTTAGAACAGGGGAGGTGTTTGGAATTGAAGATAAGAATGAAAGAGAAAGAAGAGGAGTTGAGAGTGGAACTTAAGGAAGAAGACTCCATTGTTGAATGGATAAAATGAAAGAAATGAAATTCAGAGAGCTCAATGAAAGATGGCCTCTCAAGAAAAGAAATGTTGTGAAAGATAGAGATCAAAACAAAATCACAGACTACCATGAGAAAATGAGAAAATCAGAGATCAAAACGGTAGAAAATGAGAAAATGAAGCCATGAATCATTTCTTAAGGTCATTGGAGTGAGAAGATGACTTGTTGAACTATAACAAATAAGAGGGTTAGTATTTGAGTTTTAAAATGAGAGGGAGAATAGTGTTTGAGTTTTAAAAAGATACCACCATGAAAGTTGAACAAAAATAGTTGTTTGCTTTACTCTTTTAGATCTTCATCTCCTACTATTAACAAGTAGGGATAGATAGATCTAAGAGTTAGAAGTTGATCTTCAAACCTTCAAACTTTTAATGGTGAAAACCATACTTTGTTAAAGACTTACATGAAGAATCAAAATCTTTGAAACTAAACTTGACTACTAAAAAAAATCTAATTTATTTCATAGAAAAAGAAAACTAGATAATATTTCGGCAATACTCCGGCGGACGGTAGCCATTGACGGACTACCGCCGCCGATTAATCGGAAACCCAAGGATCTAACTCTTTAGAGTTTATAGGCTCTTGATACCATGTAAGATAAAATTAATGAGAGGGAGAGAAGAGTTGTATTGATAGTTGGATAAGATCTTAGCTATTACATATGAAGCCTTTATATAGGCTCAAGGAACCAACACTAATAATAGCCCATCCAATGTGGGACTATCTAACATGACTCATATGACACTCTATTCTCTAACACTCTATTCTCTAACAGTAGAAGATTTAGTTTTCCACCCTCTAAGTCCCCGAGTTCGAGACACGCTGACGGCTGACCAATACAAAAAGAAAAAGCATAACTAGAGGGTGGGTTCTAATAGCCCACACAGATGGGTTTAGACAACCGAAGAAGTGGAAAGCTATTATAAAGACACACAAGATATAATGGGAAGAGAATACCTTTCTTGGCATTTTGGCTTAAATCACAGTAGCTTGCTGAAGGGGCTCTCAAGTGTCGCCTTTGTGTTTCACTATTGCATTGCCCTGGCACATCCCTACCAACCTATAACTATCAGAATTTGTTTATTTCGGAGTCCAATCGACTGACCAGTGCTTGACTAAGGCTGCTGGCAGAAGTCTTTTCCAATGATTCCAAGACTACTAATCTACCATTGAATGCATGACAGAGAAAGCTTTAACTTGAAATCAACTTATCAAATTATATTCAGCCTAACACAAACAATACATTAAATTAGCTCCTAGTCAAACTTACGAAAACCAACGACCACCAGAGAGGAGTTACTCAGCAATCGATGATGATGACCCTGTGAATGCATTGTATGCAGAAGAAGGATACGACAGAGAAAAATCCTGAAAAAACCCTTGACCCTGTGAATGCATTGCCTGATTGATACTGTTGCTCATATTAATGACCCGCAGCTCTGTAGGTGGCAAATCTCCTTCCAAGTATTGCACAACTTGTTTCATGGTGGGCCTAGCTGCTGGAACACTATGAGAACAAAACAAACCCAGCTTCAAAACCAACTCCATCTCTTCAACCACATATTCACCTCTCAAATTTGGATCACTTGTTTCTAAAATTAAGCCTTTACTCCAAAAAGAAAACACCCAATCCACCAAAACTAGATCCTCTTCGGTCTCCGATTGGTATAGTTTTGCTGGTTTCTTTCCACATGCAACTTCAAGCAAGAATTGTCCAAATGCAAAGACATCGGTGCTGGTCGTTGCCTTTCCAGTTCTAGTCAGTTCTGGTGCTATGAAACCAAATGTCCCAACCACATTGGTTGTCTGAGGATTGGTTCCACGATCGTACAGTCTTGCTAGACCAAAATCTCCCAATTTTGCATTCATTTCGCCATCTAATAGAATGTTACTAGCCTTGAGGTCTCTGTGAATCACAACCTGTTCCCATCCTTCGTGCAGATAAAGTAATCCACTTGCCACATCTTTGATGATTTTAAATCTTTGGTTCCAATTTAGTGTCACTGATGAGTTCATTTGAGAGCCAAAGAGGAACTTGTCCAGGCTTCCGTTAGGCATGTAATCGTAGACCAAAAGTAACTCCCTTTTACGTCTGCAATAACCTAATAGTTGTACCAAGTTTTTGTGCCGAAGTTCACCAATACTCACAATCTCCGCTATAAATTCTCTTATGCCCTGTCTAGAATCTTGGGAAACTCTTTTGACGGCTACTTCGAGCTTAGAAGTAGGTAATACACCTCTGTAGACCTTGCCGAAGCCACCGACACCAAGAAGCTCATTCTCTCCAAACCCTTCTGTAGCAATGTATAGATCTTGATATCTGTATCTCTGGCTACCGTAGTTGAGCTCCCAATCTTCCACAATATCGGCAAACTTCCTCTTCCTTCTTATGATAAACAAGATGACAAGGATCATTGTTAACACAAGAATTGGGACAAATATAGGTAACCCATACACCAAAATCTTTGATTTCTTCTTCGATCCTATTCTA
This sequence comes from Eschscholzia californica subsp. californica, assembly GCA_002897215.1. NCBI lineage: Eukaryota > Viridiplantae > Streptophyta > Magnoliopsida > Ranunculales > Papaveraceae > Eschscholzia > Eschscholzia californica. Next base: position 229,303 of record BEHA01000141.1, read on the forward strand.
GGTAGCTCAGGAAGTCGCAAGAGGTCGAGTTCTTGAGCTCTCCCATCCATCTTAAAGCTCCATCCTAATATATAGTGCGATGTTAAAAATGATCTGATCGATGATGTAGAGAACCCCACATACATAGAATCTAATATGACAGTTGAAAGATCTCGGGACAAAGATAAGAGTGGAATATCTGGTTTAGGTATGTTAATTGGAGCTATTGTTACATTAAGATGCTTTTCCACCCCATCATATTCTACCCAAACTTGCATTGGTTGTCCGCTTGTAAGGCTTAAGTTCCTGAAACCACCTTCTTTGCTACTAAAATACTTGGCTGGAGAGGATTGAACGGAATTGGCACTATTGATATCGATTCCGACATGGTTGTTGTCTATGTCATGTACATCAGGGCCATAGTTATCATCTAGTTCCACAGCAACGACATGGTTTGAGGGATTTCCATTGTTTGATGCATTGAATAAGCCTAGATATTGTGTTGGTAAAGGTCCTGGTTGAGCCTCTCTGTGAGGTGAAAGAACAAAGGCCATTCCACTACCGATTAAATCGTTATACTGGGGGGTAATGGCAAAAATAAAAGTAGTAGAGAAAGAAAGAGTAGTTGTTCTAGCAGTAGTATTACCATTTGGATCTGGTGATGATGATGATGATGAATTATTGATCTTGAATGCAAGGGGACGGGAGTAGAAAGAACGGCCTACTTCTCTTGCGGCGTCATTGGTGAATGTTAGGAGACCATTGGGTGTGATAGAAGCTACTCCATCGAGATGCAGATTAGTTGCATTTCTGAAACCATTGTAGACGAAACCAATATCATATTCTGATGAGCCGCCTTCAATACTTTTATTTAGAACAAATACCATGGTAGATACAAACTTGAATAATAACAATATCATGGTTGGATTCTTCATTTGTAAGCATAATATCTCTCTCTCTTATTATGTGGGTTTATATTTGTCCCAGCTCTAAAAAAAGAGTCAACTACAAGTCCTGCACAATTAATGTGGGGACCCGCCGATCGCCACAAAGTTAACCAATTTAGACCAAACATTTGAGAGAAAAATAAAAATCACTGACTTAATTTTGTGGCAAGCCTTAAATATCTAAGCAAGTTGATGTCTTGGAAAAATATCCTGAATTGTGTGAGAATAGTTCCACATTAGAGAAGGACTATCTAGCAACCACTAATATATTGTATAAGTCATCTTTGCTCATTGTCAATTGGTGGATAGGTCATCTCTACTCATTGTCAATTAGTTTTGAGTTAGATGACTACAATTGGTGGATATGTCAAGCCTTTCGAGTTTCTCGAGTACTAGACGATTGGGTATCGAGTTTTCACCAAAGTTTCAAAATATCTCGGTCGAAGTGAGCAAACTATTTCTATTGAAACTAAAGTTTATCTTAAAAAATGCCTTGTCAAAGGGGCAACTCGGTGTATATATATATATATATATATATATATATACTTATTTTTGTGATCAAACTATACATTGTGGAAGCTTTAAAATAGTTCTGATTGATATTTGAGAAGATGAAATGTGGTTGTGTATGTAGATAGGCATTGAAATCATGAGAAGTGTGCTTCACGATTTTGCTAGAACTCATCTGTTTTGGCATTTGGGATGGGACAGATGAAGTCATGGGGTGTATATAGTTACTAGGCCCGCATGACCCGTGCATCCGACAGGAACAATTTTGTGAAGCACTGTATGTGTCATAAAAGAATAAGGCCGCGGCTTTGGGGAATAAAGAATAATCTCCAAGGAATAATTTCTCTAGGGAATTCAAGTTTTTTTGTACATTCTCGGGGGCATATTTTATTCTAGTCCAAAAACTCACTTGATCAAAGATTGATCCCTAATCTTCATATTCTTTATCACCTTTACCACCACAACTTTCCACCATCACCTTTCTTACAAATAAAAAACCTACCCACGATTTCCTAAAATTAATTAGTGCTTCCAAGGTGTACTAACATTTGGGGAAGCTTTTATTTGTAGCTGTAGGATTTCGACCCCAGTCTTCCCCAAAGAACATCCTAGTGACCTTAAATGTTCCAGCTCACAAACTCTGTTGTCTCAACAACTGCAACTCTTCATTAGCTTTTCTTTCATTAACCTAGCATCAAATATAGTATTATTTTACATCTATAAATTTATGAGAAACAAATAAGCAGATGATAATGAAAGTTGGAGAGAGAAATAGATACACATAAAATGATAGTGTACGTAAATGGCAGTCGTGTTTATAAAATCATGGGGCAATTACTGAAATCTCCACCTTTTCATAATGCAGATTACTGAAACCCCCACCTTTCATTTATAATTACAGAAACCCCCACCTTTTTTAAAATTCTGTTAGATTTAACTTTATACTTTTAAATATTACTTTGTTACCCCTCTTACTAAAACCCCCACCTTTTCATAATAAACTTACTAAAACCCCCACCTTTTCTAATACACTTACTCAATGGTTTGGCTCATATAACAGTCCGGTCTCTCTTTGAAACAATTCTCCAACACATTCTCTTCAGAAGATCACTCATAGCAGTCCAGATTCTTCTATTTGATTCATCCTGTGCATATGCTTCAGGAGAAGAGTATACAAAATACCCTCCGGTCTAACTAATCTATCCAATTCCAACAAAAGAATCCCATCTCTCTGAATCCGATCTATCCTGCATCTAGAACAATGAGCGAGTTCAAATGAACGACTTGGATACGGAAGTCTTTTTGTTCCCAACACTCCAAGGGTCGATGGTATTCCTCTCTCTAATGCAAACTGTATTTGATTTTCATGAACATCATTAGGCGCAAGTGACATTGCAATAATATGATCCCGAAGAAGGTATGCTCCAAAACTAGCAACCCCACAACCAACATCGAGTATATTTCGAATGTTTCCACCATTATTAAGCTTATCAGCCGGAAACTTAAGCATCTATTTGAACAGAAAAATTCAAAGAACATCATCAATAATAGAACTAACGACAACATAGACATAACAATACAATATCTCATTAACTACTTACAATTTTCATTTCCTTTATCAACTATCTGTTTTGAGGTGCATTTGTCATACACTTAACATTTATCATATAAATAACTAAAAACTGATCGATTTCATACCCGGGCAAGTGCTTGAATCCATTGGGTGCATCTATCCAATGAATGGGCAGCATGACTATTCAACCAACCCACTCGATGTGGCGGTGGGTGGATGCCATCTCTTCATTCTCCATTCAGTAACACATCCCACCAATTTGAATATTTGATAATATCTAACATTCCCACACCATTTTCAAAAGGTTGGAAGTATAAAGTAATATAACAAAACCGAGAAAAATGAAAAAACAAATCAAAATAAAACAAATAACTTTGGCATTATCGTAGAAACTTGTACATACATGATAGGTATCTTATGGATTTGAACCTTCACTTAGTGCAAACGACTCAAAGCTTTATCAGAATGCTATGGTGAACGTATCTTGAACCAAGAATCCTTTAGTGATGAAACCGGAGCCATAGGACATACTTGTTTCGGTGAATCATAGTGTTCATACTCCGCACATTAATGACCATGTGTAATATCCCTTTCACGAGTCTTCTTCGAAAACGGTCTTATTTTCTTAGGAGACGGCCTGATCTCCACACTCACTTAGGTAAGTCCACTTGAGGTGTTTCCGCGAGGCACCAATTAAAAATTAGGACTTATTAAGGATTTATCATCCATCCTTTGTCTTGCAGAAAACCAATACTAGCCCAGAAACGGGAGAATATAAATTGCTAGTATTCCATAATCGCGAAAGCTTTAACTTGTTGGTACCTGTTGAACTTTGCCTATCTATTTCAAGACATAAGTTGGGTTTCCGTTAAAGGCGATCAACCTTCATTCACAGACCTGAGTCTAATTTCCTTATTCTTAACCAAGACCATTACTTTAGGAAGTCCTTTAGTTAATGGGTCCGCTAAATTTTTCTTTGTTTCTACATAATCGACTGTAATTACTCCTGTCTTGAGTAATTGTCTCACAAATTGATGTCTGAGACTCACATGTCTCGACTTGCCATTGTAGGTCTTATTTGCAACGTTATAAAGTGTTGCCTGATTGTCACAATTTATCATGACCGGTGGAGATGGCTTCTTCCATATGGGAATTTCTTCTAGTAGGTTTCTAAGTCATTCCGCTTCTTTGCTTGCATCTGCTAATGCAATTAATTCTGACAACATAGTTGAATCAGAAATTATGGTCTGCTTCTTGGATCCCCAAGACACAGCAACACCACATAAAGTGAAATTCCATCTAGTGGTAGATTTTGACTTTGTCTCAATAATATTCCAGCTGGCATCGCTATATCCTTCTAATATAGCGGGGTCTCCTTTAAAATGTAAACCATAATCCATGGTTCCCTTCAGGTAACTTAGCACTCTAAAAACAGCTATCCAATGCTCTGGTCCTGGATTACTCGTAAATCGACACAGTACACTGACAGCGTAGGCTATGTCAGGTCTAGTGCAGTGCATCGCATACATCAGACTACATATAACACTAGCATACTCAAGTTGAGCTTGGGCACGACCAGTATTCTTCAGTAATTTAATACTGGGGTCTGATGGGCCTAGAAAGTTTCCTAAATAGGTCACCACCCGCAAGTATACGAGCGTCAAGTGATAATTCCGGTAAGACCGGGTCGATCCGCAGAGACTAGTCAAACCTATTCTAAGACTTGGAAGTATCACGGTTTTTCTTTTCAAAATTGGTTTTTGGTGATTGAATAATAAAATACTAAAAGAAATAATAAAGATGAACTCAAATGGGGAAAGGCCTGGAGTTTGGAATCCGCTTTAAACATTTGAAAATAATATCACCCCCTTCCTATCATGATTCTCTAACCTTATAACTCAACGTTTAGAACATCAACATTATCTAATCATCAAAAAATCAAACCTTTTAAACAAATCTATCCGAAATGAACTATACTAAATTTAAATCCTAAATAATCATATCCCAACTATCGCCTATCAAATGTCAAACATAAATCATCAAAGGAATTTATCCCTAAGCATGACATATCAAGCTATAAGCATAAACGATGAAGTTATTATAATCATTTGATAGAATCAACTAAAGCCTAGTTAAGCATTAACACATCTAAATGAGAATCATGAAGATAACAGAAATAAACTATATACTCATGCTTTAAGCTTCATCTTCACTCTAGGTGAGGATTTAGTTACTCATACTTTTCATAATCATAAAAGATTTTCTCATTTAAAAACAGATGTAAGAGTAGAGAAGATCACTGAATGAATGGCTATTGTTACTCGATGATGATTGAGATGGATTTTTGATGATGAGTTTCTCTCTCACAAAGAAATATCAACAGTACACCTCTTCTCTGATTTCACTCTCTTTACTCTCTCACAAAGAAAAAAAAGGAGATGAAGAAAATAACAAATTATGATGAATTATCTCTTATATTGATCTCTGTAAATTCAGTGAATCAACTCTTTCTCTCTTTACAATCACTCTTTGGAAATTCAGAAAATAAGAAAATGAAAGTACTTTGTTTAAGCTCTATCTCTCTACTCTCTCGGTCTGATTCTAGCTTCCAAAAACTCACGCTCACTTTCTCTCTCTACAAAATATCACGAATCCAATATCTCTCTCTACAAAATATCACGAATCCAATCTCTCTCTCTTTCCAGTGTTAAATTTCATCTTCCATCTTTTTCCCTATTTCTAAATGAAGCAGGTAATATATGGATTATATAAAAAAAAAGTAACTTCCCAAGAATTTGGGTTCAAACCGTGTGAGAAGATTGGATTGGTCGTTGTCAGTCAAGGAGGATGATTCGATGTAACATGGATCACTGAATTAGTATGCGTCTCACAAAAGGGACCGTCAGATGGAGGCTGATCGCTATGTACGGCTCTGATCTCTGCGGATTAGTTTTTATGTTGCATTGCGTCACGTAGAATCAAAGACCTTTAGAAATCCCGTGACTCGTAGCTGGCAAGAGGAGAAGATTCGGTGCATAGCGGCGTATCGGGTCAAACTGCATCAATGTGTGAAGGCCGTCAAATAGATTTATTCGGGCGTGTCGTGTAAGGATCACTGGGTTTTCTGGGAACATCGAAGTATAATGCATCGCAATGCACTGAATCAGCGCTTGGACTGATTCCCGAAAATATCCTAACTGCCCACCAGTGTACCAAGAATTTGTCCCTCACCGCCAGATTGTTCGCCATGTGTCTTTGACATCTCCAAAGTTGACTTGATTTAAACCCAAAGTTTGACTTGCTCTAATTAGACCATCCGAATCCCGATTTCACTTCCGTTTTCGCCCACGAGTTCATCTTGGGCTCTATTTTTCAATCGAGCACCAATGTTGACCAAAATTTCCAGAATCACAGACGACCAAAATGCCCTTTGTATGTCTTTCTCCCGTTTTTATCGCTTTTTGTACTCAAATCAGAAAAAGACACCTGGACAAGAGAAACAAGTAATTCATCAAAGTAACTGCTCGAATTGGACTAACTGACCCGAGTTAAGAGATTCAGATCGGACATTTTCATGTCTCATCAGGGTCCATTGGAGTTGGAGCTGGTTTATGATCAAAGTGATCATACCTTTTCAAGATCTTCTCGATGTAATGTGTTTGACTTAAAACCAATACTTTTAATCCCTAAGATAACATCAGCCACCCCAAGATTCTTCATATCAAATTTAGATGATAAGAATTTCTTCGTTTCTTCAACAAATGATAGATCAGTTCCAAAAATGAGCATATTGTCAACGTACAAACAAATAAGTACACAACTAGACTTATTTACTTTACAGTAAATACACTTATCTGCATCATTAACGACAAACCCATTTGATCGGACAATATGATCAAACTTTTCATGCCACTGCTTAGGCGCTTGCTTCAGACCATAAAGAGATTTTACCAACTTGCAAACGTTCTTTTCTTGGCCTGGAGAAATAAATCCTTCAGGTTGTTCCATATAAACTTCCTCCTCTGAGTCACCATTTAGAAACGCCGTTTTCACATCCATTTGATGAATAACTAAATGGTGAACTGAGGCAAGGGCAATCAACACATGAATTGAGGAGATACGTGCCACTGGTGCATAAGTATCGAAATAATCAATACCGTGCCTCTGTTTAAAGCCTTTAGCAACTAATCTTGCTTTAAACTTATTTATGGAACCATCAGGATTTAACTTCTTCTAAAATATCCATCTACATCCTATAGGTTTAGTCCCAGGAGGTAAATCGGACAATACCCAAGTTTGGTTTGATAAGATAGAATTCATTTCATCATTTATAGCTTCTTTTCAGAAACTAGAGTCTCTAGAATTCATAGCTTCAGAAAAGCTAATCGGATCATTATCAATATTCAAAACAAACTTTGTAACGTCTGTTACTTCACTTCTATCACCTTCTATGAGATAAGTGATGAAGTCAGGACCAAATGAACGTCAGTTCTAGCCCTTTTACCTATCCTTGGTTCTAATTCAGGAGGTTCACGAGAATTTGGATGTTCATTCATATTAGTGTCAACAGTGGTAGACTCAGAATTAGACAAATTTATGGGATCTACTAAATTGTGATCATTAGCACTAGATCTCGTCAAGTTCTCGAAAAATTCTACGTCTACAGATTCTATAATTTCAAAGGTGTCTAGATTTAAGAATCGATATGTCACACTATTATGAGAATAACCTATAAAAGTACATTTGTATGCTCTAACACCTAATTTTGGTCTCTTAGGGTCTGGTTTCCTAACATATGCAAGGCATCCCCAAACTTTTAGTCTACTAAAATTAGGTTTTCTTTTAGGCCGCTTCTTTAGGGAATAAAGAAAAATCTCCGGGGAATAAATTCTCCGGGGAATCCATGTTTTTTTGTGAAATCTCTAGGGAATATTTTTTTATGGGGAACAAATTTTTTTTTTTATAACTTACACCTCTTTCTTCTTCCCCTCTTCTTTCTTCTTCTCCGAAAAAAAAAACGTATTCATCTCATCTTTTTTCCTTCTCTATCACTTCTCTTACTTATCTTCCCCAAATCCCAAATACATACAAACCTTATTTCTCTAAAATCAACAACAAAGTTAGAGAGATAAAGAGGAAAAAAATATTCTAAACCCTAGAAATCATCAAACAAAATATTTTGAAGTTCTTAATACATCTTCCATGGGATGTCCAAAGCAAGTTTCTTCCTCCATTAATCCTCCCCAAGATAAACACATTATAAACCCTAAAAATCAATTAATTTTGAAACCCTAAAACATATTCACTTCTAAACATATGAGGTCGTTCTTATATGTTTTTAGGGTTTAGTGATTAGAAGAAAACAAAACTTTGAAAAATAAGATGAAGAAAAGAAGAAACTTGGAAAGAGTTTAGGGTTTAGAACCCTGGAAGATTTTGCTTAAATTTATAAAAGTTCTTTCTAAATTCGTTTATAGGATCTTCTAAAAATTTAGTTTTGTTTAACTCTAAAATTGGGAGCCCTATAACAACAAATAGATATAAAAAAAAGTCAATCTCGGCTGACCAATTTTGTAGAGAATTTTTATTCTCCAGAGATTTTTTTTATTCCCCAAAGCCGCGACCTTCTTTTAAACCAGAGCACAAATGGAGTCACATTTTTATTCTTCAAGAGAATCCTATTCAAAATATAACATGCTGATAATAATGTTTCACCCCATAAAGATAATGGTAAGTCAGAACTAATTAACATTGCATTGACCATCTCAATCATAGTCCTATTTTTCTTCTCTGCAATACCATTTTGCTGAGGAGTGTAAGGTGCAGTGACTTGGTGAATAGTGCCATGTGTTTGGCAGAATTTAACAAATTCATTTGGATAGTATTCACCACCTCTATCAGATCTTAAAATTTTAATCTTAAGACCAAGTTGATTTTCAACTTCCGCTTTAAATATTATGGATTTTTCAAAGACCTCATCTTTACTTTTCATTAGATATACGTAAGTATATCTAGAACAATGGTCGATGAAGGTTACATAATATTTGTTGCCACCTCTAGTTATGTCATTTTTAAAATCACCCACATCACTATGAATAATGTCAAGCAAATTAGAATCCTAATAATAGATTTATGAGGTTTTCGAAATATTTTAGTTTGAACACAAACATGGCATTTACTAGTAGAATTAAAATCACAATTAGAAATTACACCTAATTTTTCCATATTTCTAAGAGAACCATAATTAACATGACCTAATCTACCATGCCATAAATTAACGGAATCAACAATGTAAACCGAAGAATTATTATTTATTAGATTCAACTTAATCATTATGTTAGAAGAGTACCCCCGACCAACAAACGTGCCCCTTTTGGACAATACAAATTTATCAGACTCATACACCATCTTAAACCCCTTCTTATTAAGACGGTCTCCCAATACAAGATTTTTAGTCACATCGGGCACATGATGAACATTTTGAAGAGTTAGAGTCTTTCCAGATGTAAAGAAGAGTTCCACAGTTCCTAATCCCATGACTTTAGAACGAATATTATTGACTCCTTTAATATCGTTTCCGTCACCGCCAACTTCGTAAGTCTTGAAAAGATTACGGTCATTGCAGACATGGATAGTAGCTCCTGTGTCGTACCACCAACCACTTTCGGCATCTACTGTATTGGCTTCAGAAACTGTGGCTATAAATTTTTCTTCGACCATGTTTGCTTTCCCTTTAAGATTTTTCTTTCTTGAGCGACAATCACGAGCATAATGGCCGGGTTTGTTACAATAGTAACAAATTACCTTCTTCTTGTCCTTTGGAGTTTGTTTCTTAAATTTTTATCCTTCCTAGGCTTTAGAGAATCTTTCCCAGATTTCCCTTCTTCAACCACATTAGCCTTAGGTTGATAATCAGTTTGGGTCTCTTTTAATTCTCGAATACGAGAATCTTCTTCAATACGAAGGTGACGTTGTAAAGAATATAATGAATAATTTTCTTTGTCATGCTTGAGTTTTTTCTTATAGTCGCTCCAAGATGGGGGTAGTCTAGAAATGATAACCCCCACCAGAAAAACATCCATAAGAGAAACCCCAGCGTTTTTAAGATTGCTAACAATAAGTAAAAATTCATTAACTTGAAGCATAACAGACTTATTGTTAACCATCTTAAAATCCATAAAATTACTAATTAAATTTTTTTTGATTACTTGCCTCTTCAATGCGGTATTTGCTGTCCAGTGCTTCCCATAATGCTTTGGCAGAATCAATTGAACGATGAACATTGTAGATAGAAGTAGACAGGGCGCTCAGAATATGACCACGACAAAGAAAATCGTCTTCCTTTCGCTTCCTTCGTTTTTCCCGTAATTCAGAAGAGTCTTCAGGAGTCTCATCAGAAATTTTGTCAAGAACCCCTTCTATTATATAAAATAATTTGATTGAAGTCAGAAAGAACCGTAGTTTTTCTTGCCACCTTGTAAAATTTTCTCCATTGAAACTTTCAAGACGTGTGTAGTCTTGATTCATAACTCGTAAAGATTGAGTCATTGCCGTTGATGCTTCCATTTCAAACCAATTGAATTTACTGTCTAAAAAAATGTTGGAAATTTATTGCTAATAAATGAAATGGAAAATTCAAGAAATAAAATGATGTTGTACACGAAACTTCAAAGCTCGATTATATCGATTCTTTTAGACTATTATTCGCCCCCTTCTGGTAAAAACCACGAGTACACAACGGGTCAGGAATTATGCCTTCAGGATACGATGAAGTCTTAACAACTATCTTAGTTCAAAGTATGTACGCCTTGACTAAGATCGAGAACACTCCGAATATAATCTTATAATGCTAAAGAAATTAACCCGAAAACTTATCAAATGATTTGATGAAAATTCCGAGAATGCCTTCACTGTTTGTATAACATAAAATGAGAGCAAGAGAGACAGAGAGAAAAATACGGTGGATTCTTTTGTGTTTTTACCATTTGAATCCATTGGGTGCATCTATCCAATGAATGGGCAGCATGACTATTCAACCAACCCACTGGATGTGGCGGTGGGTGGATGCCATCTCTTCGTTCTCCATTCAGTAACACACATCCCACCAATTTGAATATTTGAAAATATCCAACAATTAATATGTTCCAGCCTCATTAGTTTCGTCCTAGTAAGCTTTTGTCCTAGTCAATACCTTTCTGTTTTGTAATACGGACTAGGCATGAATGATTTCATATAGGGTTGTGTGGTAATCACAAACGCAAAAGGTGGGGCGAAATGACAATTACAAAACGAAGGTGAATATTTCTTACACTAGAGTTTTACAAGAAACAGAACTATGTTTACACAATATTTTTTCCTAGATTATCAAGTACTGTTAGAGGGGGTTATCAAGCATTTATACAGTTTCTTCTTTCAGATTGTCTGCGAAACAAATACCATTCTTCTCACCCCATTTACCCTCCTTATATTCACCATTAAAATGCTATTCTAGTATATATTAAAAATAATCACCAAATGAAGAGTTGATCCATTTAACTCCGAAAAACTTGCAAAGAAGATACGAAGGTTCTTGTTACAATATAAAAAGCTTTTAAAATAAAGAGGGTTGGAAGAAATAAATATTAATAATGAGTTGTTTTACCAATAAATGATCTGGGTGATCTTGAACCAAATGAAAAATAAGATTTTAGAGACGCAGTGGATAAGAAGTTTGAGAAGAGATTAGAATGTGTTTTCGTCTTAATAATATTTTGAATCAAATAACCAATAAGCGTATGAGAAAACATGGTGTGGGTGGAAAGCTATTGGCAAACACCTCTGTTAAACAATTAATGCAAGGAACGTGAGTTTTTTCATCTTCACTGACGAATAAGGGAACAATAACCTGCAGTTCAATATACAAAATTGAGAAATTTGCCGATTGGAGCAGCTCAAGCCTAGTTTTACTAACAAACTAGGTTTCCTCCCCGTCCTACCGACGGGGAAGATCCCTCTTGGCTAACGCCTTTGAGGATGAGAAAAATAAATTTAAATTACAACATAAATTACATTAACTGTATTTATGGAAGAAATAACACTAACTGAAAAGATTTCATAAAAAAAATTTGGGAGATTTAATTTCAATTTTAAGTGAAATAGTTAGGAGAGAAATTAGGAAGATATTGGGGAGTGGGTTAGTTATTTAGATCTCTCCCACAATTTTGTAGTGTATTTATTATAACCATTTTACAGGGACAGAAATATGTGGGTAGTTATTATAACCAATTTTGACTGATTTACATAGATACCCTTCTTTTTTTAGTGTATTTACATAAAAAGATTTTATATTATCCGTCGGATGTGTTCCTAACTAAATCTCTAAAATAAAATGGACGGCCAGACTTATCCCCTAGATAACCGACTGATCTATTTTATAACCAATTTTGACTGATTTACATAGATACCCTTCTTTTTTTAGTGTATTTACATAAAAAGATTTTATATTATCCGTCGGATGTGTTCCCAACTAAATCTCTAAAATAAAATGGACGGCCAGACTTATCCCCTAGATAACCGACTGATCTATTTTATAACCAATTTTGACTGATTTACATAGATATCCTTTTTTTTTAGTGTATTTACACAAAAAGATTTTATATTATCCGTCGGATGTGTTCCCAACTAAATCTCTAAAATAAAATGGACGGCCAGACTTATCCCCTGGATAACTGACTGATCTGTTTTAATATAATAGATGTCAGGGTCTTGACATTGAAAATGTTTGATTAACATATACGTAAACATATAAAGTAATGGGACATCACGATAATTAAACACTGCTCTATTTCTCCACGAACCTGGTAACAGAATCAAAGAAAAAATTCGCAACAATAAGAATACTAAACACTAAGAATAAATACTGCAGAACAAAGCCAAGATACCTTCACAATCATCAAATATTTAGTAATATTTCGAGTACAATCTCAATAGAATCGTCCATCGATTTTTTCTGCAAATATGATAAATTGATGAGTTTTCCATATTATTCAACAAAAGAGCTATTACTGGAATACAAAATGCTCACCCTAAATCAAGAATTATAATAAGAAAAGAATTATTTTTGTATATAACTTGGAATAAAGAATTAACATCAAAGCAAAATGCGTTGAACATTCAAGACATATTGCAACAATTTGCCCGAAGACCTCTCTCTTCACCATCCAATTATGCACATGTTCTACAGGATAAAGAAAAATGCCACTAAAAACATTGTGTGTAGAAGAGACCAAAAACACTCAAAATAAACAACAACAACAAACAATCAAAAAATGCTCTGCATGATGATTTCACCTTAATCGGCGTTTAGAAGACAGCAAATTAGTCAAGTGGAGGTAGCTGAGAGAGTGGATTTATGCTCAAATCGTCAAATAGCAAGGCTTCTTTCAATAATCAGGGCAGAAATCTCTATTTTCATTAGTTGCTTCTTAATATTATTAACCTTTTAGTTGATCTTCATCTCATATTAGCACTTGATCTGGGACTTTTGATTTTATTTAATCTGCAGCTTAGCTGCTCTTGGTTCAGGTTCTTATTGACATGCTAGGTTATGAATTTGATAGATAGTCAGTAATCAGTCTTGTATGGCTATTTTACTACTTCACTTGGTTATTAGCCTTGCATCTATAAAGGTCGAGCTTAGAGCTCGTCAAATGGTGGTTGTTTTCATCCCTATTCTGTTAATCGGTGACCAAACCCTAGGTTCAAACATCTCTTCTATCTCTACTGAACACAACTTAAACCTTGGATCTTCATCTACCATCGTTCATGACTTCACCAAGAATGCTTTTAACGCCAGGGATCAAATTATGTTTATTTGGATCCATAGATTAACCTTGTGGCTCATGAGTTCATATCGATTGTCTTATAAGAGGTTTAACATTAGTATTAACTTACCTTTCGACCCAGGAAGGCACTACGATTCACATAGTTATGTCCATCTTCATAGCTCACCTTTTGTTTCTCATCTCTCAGCTCTGTCGATTACTTTTGTGCTTGATTTACGAATAGATTTAACTACTTATCCATATTCCTTAACATGTTCACTTCCACCCCTCTTCGCAATTCATTTGCGAACATTTGTCGGATTAGCAGGGTATTCATACTCGGGCTATAACGGCGATCCCATTTACCAGGTGTATGATCAGGTTCTACTTTGTGGAACTCGAGCTGATATGGTCTCTATATATGGAGAATACTGGCGGGATAACTCGGAATCTTCATTTGGTTCCACCTTATGGACATCCTTGTTTCGTTCTGAAACTTTGGGTGTCTGTTTAACCCATCTTCAATGTTACAGGAAGTTCGGTACTAGTTTAATCTTTCAATCAACCGAAAGGGCTCTCAAGACCACATTACATATCATCCTCTTGCAGAGTTGGCAAGATGATAAGTTACAGAATGAAGGAAGCTCCACTAATCGAAGCGATATTATGCAATTCCTCAATTCTGTAATTTTGCTGTTTTACTTAGTTTACGGTTGTGTATGTTTTTCTAATTTGGATCCTGTAATAGACTCTTAGTTTTAATGCATTTGCTTTCAACAAAAAAAAAAGAAACATTATCTGTAGATGTTAATGTTCTAAACCAAGAGACAGGAAGAAAAAAATGTATTAATAACAACAAAAAATATATATGAACCTCTGAATTATATCTCCGCATAAATGAAATGAGCCACAGAAACAAACTTTGAACCATATGATGCATACCTGCTAGACTTTTAAATATATTTTAGGCAAACAACTTTAGCTCCACCGCATGATAGTCGGAGAAAGAAAGCATGTAACAATAAAATTTACATGGGCATCCTTGCAGAGATAAGACTCGCACATGTGTCTAAGTCTAGAAAAACCATACTTGTCACAATAACATACATATTCTTAGTGAAAAATGTAGATCCCTCAAAAACGGAATAAGACAATATGTGTCCAAGTCTTAAGCAAATGAAGATACATATAGTTGATGAGTTATACCAACTAAGTTGTCAATCTATAGTAACTCTCGCCTCTAATTGTGTCTGTCCTTTCTTTTTCAAGTGTCTGGTTGGGTCTATTGCTCTCTTTGAAATTATTAGTACTAAAAGTTTGCGGAAGCTATCGAACCTATCCTGGAAATGGATCCGATTATGAAAATTAATCGAAAAGCTAAACCAGAACTAAATATGTAAACATAATTAACGAGGTTCGGCTTAAAGCCTACGTCATTGGGCGAACAAGAAAACTTCATTGAAGGATAGATGAAGACGACTCACACAACCCGCAAGTTCGTCCCAAGATGGTACCGTATTGAAAATAACCTTCTATATTAGATCTTCGACGAGCGAGAAATTAAACACCGCTCAAAACAATGAATAAAATTTCTCTCTCACTTGCTCTCACTCTATGTTGAATAGTTGTTGTGTCTTGTGTTGATGTTTGTAAACACTCAAGCATATCCTATATATAGGTGTTTAGAAATCGCCTATACTCAATTGTGAAACCGCCTATTAGTTTTGTCAAACTGCCTCAATTTGGAAACCAAGAAACCACCTCACTTGGTTTCCAATTTCCAATTGGACCGCCTCAATTGGAAACCAAGAAACCACCTCTTACAATTCTCCACCTCGTACACAATTTGATATACTTCAAATTTTGGACGAACACCAGGATACTCCTTGTAAGTTACATCTGCTTCTTGTAACTTCATCCGACTGCACCATATGACCATGGCTGCCTACATACCCTTTTACAGGATCAAGCTTACCGTAGTTCTACCAACCCTTCACATAGAAATTTACCTTGTCGCCAATACGCCCTTCCAGGCAACTTAACACTAGCCAATTTTTAGCAATTCCAAGCAAAATACCTCATTCTTATGCTTCAGGAACGTGTTGAATACCTCATTCTTATGCTTCAAAAAATAAAGTCAGACAAATCTCGAATGATCATCAACGAATGTAACAAAATACCTGGAACCACCCGTGGAAGTTAACTTTGTCGGTCCCCAGAAATCGGTATGTACGTAGTCTAATACCTCCTTGCTCCCGTGCTTGCTTGTAAAGAACGTCACCCTGTGTGCCTTCCCGAACACATAATATGCTCACAGAACTCCATGCAAGGCTTCTTCATGTCCTTCAACAAGCCTTTCTGACATATGCCCAAGGCGCATATGCCAAAGCCTTGTACTAGCCGTTGGATCCGTTCCACTGATTCCTACTGCTACATCTCCCGTAATTGTTGTCCCCAAAAGTTTGTATAAAATTACCGTAACGAGTACCTCTCATCACCACCAAAGAACCTTTAACGACTTTTATTGAGCCATTCTCTATAATTATCGTACAGCCGTTCCGCTCTAACACACCAAGGGAGATTAGATTTTCCCGCAAATCGGGTATGTGTCTTACGTCCGTCAATGTTCTAACCACTCTGATGGGTCATGAAAATGTACCATCAGAGTTGTTTAATTTAATCGAGTTAGTTCGTTTCGAGTCTTAATTATAATAAAATGGTTGGTTTTCTTGATTAGGTGTCTTTTGTAGAGTTATGTGTGAAAAGTGATTAAAAACGGGAGGAAGTTACTTGAAGGGCATTTTGGACACAAGGGTATTCTGGTAAATTTGGCTAATATCAGTGCATGGGTAAAAAGTAGATTCCGAGACGAGCCCGTAGGAGAAAACGGAAGTCAATTCGGAGTCCGGATGAGCAAACCAGGCAAAGTCAAAGTTGGAGTCAAAGGAAGTGGACCAGTGGGACACTGTTAGGCACAATTCGGGCATTCGGATGAGGTTTGGTGACGTGGCACGTCCTGAATGCACAAAACGGACAAAATACTGTGGTCCCCTCTTTTACCACTTTTAAGTCCCTGGATTTACAGAAATGCCCCTCCTTTTTGTCCCACTCATATTTCAACCTATAACTAATTGACAAGTGGCCATCTTTTCACCACAACTCTCACAAAAAATTCCAGATTTGCCCCTAATTGTACTAGTTGATTCTTTAGCCAATGCTTATCTATTTCTTGAGTAGAAAGCAACCCTAACTTCCTATTTTAACCCTCTTTCTCTCATTTTCTCCCAATTAACTCCTAAAACCCTAACCATCAACCCATCTATAAATAAATCTCTACCTCTCTCATTTCTCTCTAGACTTGGAAAACCCTCTCAATCCCTCTCCTCTTTTAGCCTCCATTCTTTTCTAACCTACCTCTTTCTCTAAACCTAAAATCATCTTCTTATCTCCTCTTCTAGCCTCCATTCTTTTACTCCCCATTCCACCATAATTTTTTTCCAATCTCTTTTCTTTTCTAATTTCTTCATCTATTCTCTACAATTTCTTTCTATTTCTAATTTCTTCATCTAAACTTCTAATTTCTCCATAACTTCTTCTCTAAATCTATTTCTCTTCTAAATCTCTTCTTCTCCTATCATTAACTAAAAAGCTACTATTTGGAATCTTTGGTGCAATATTATTGAACACATTTGGAGCTAATATTGAACATCAACATGGAGGCACATGGAGCTATGGATCTAGATCTCCTTTGGTGATTTCTTTTCATTTTCCATTTGTAATTCCATTTAATTGCAGTTTAATGAATATTTCTCTAGATTCAATGAAAGCTAATCTTATATTTAGGATTTATGATGAAACTTATTATGGATCTTTTTAAGATATGTGATTTGATTAATTAAACCTTTTGATTGTGCTTTAATGTCTTTAAATACATGAATATGAAATGCTTTTATCAAGAATACCTCCCGAAATTTATATAGTTCATTATATTAAATTTTGAGTTATAAAAAAAGAGGCTTAGTTGATTAATTATATGTGTTAAAAAGTGAACTAATATGGTGGATTCTAAATCCTAGATTTTTCTTTCTCATCTTACTCCCTTCCTATTAAGTTTGTCATTGTTTTATTATTTTCAAAATCAAATCAAATAATCAAAAGGTGGTGTTGATTTAAGATTTAGATAAAATTACTTGTCCCTTGGAACGATTTCCCGATTTACAAACTTTACTATAACTTAACCCCTACACTTGGGAAAAAGACCTATTTTAGGCCTATCACACTCCATCGTGCATCTTGATACGTATTGTTCCGAGTCCCACAATTTTACATATATTATCATTACCTATTATAACTGTACCACCATCTATACTCCTATAGGTAGTAAACAACTTCCTATTTGGACACATATGGTGTGACGCCTCTGAATCAAACATCCACTTATCGGAGATCTTCTCAGACACCTCTGTCACCGAGAAACATTCGTCAGGGTCTTCTGACACATATCCTGCCTCTTGCATCTCTCGTTTCTCCTTGTAGCCTTCGTTCTTTTGCTTCAACTTTCTCTTTGGACAAGCCGCTTTAAAGTGACCAAGCTTACCATAACTAAAACACGTTTTCTTGAAAGAGCCTCTAGATTTGGATCTTGATTTCCCGCCCTTTCCCTTTCCTCTTTCATTACTCCTCACCCTTGTTGCAAACAACCCTTGTGCTTGATCGTTGTCTGCTCCACCTGACGTCATACTGTCAGTAGCAACCTTACGAAGGTCATCTGCTAATAACGGATTTTTCGTCTCTTCCATGCTTAGACTGTCACCAACAAGCATCAAAGTTTGAACAAGGTTCTCATAAGATTTAGGCAATGAAAGTAACAATATGAGGGCTTGGTCCTCATCCTCAACCTTAACATCAATATCCTTCAAATCTGAGATAATCCTGTCAAACCTATTCACATATTCCTGAATAGTAGAACCCACTTCCATTCTACACGTGAATAATTTGGATTTTAAGTAGACCCGATCCGTTAAAGTTTTCGTCATGAAATTTCTTTCTAGCTTTAACCACACACTCGCCACCGTTGTTTCTCAGTCTACTAGGAACACCACGTCCCTCTCAAGACACAACATAATGGTTGCCCGTGCTTCGAGATCTAACTCTTCCCAATCCTCATCTGGCATATCTCCTGGTTTCTTTCCCGTCAACGTCTTGTGTAATTTCTGCGAGATTAACAGATTCTTCATCTGCATCCGCCAATAAGAAAAATCGTTTATCTCATTGAACTTCTCTATCTCATATTTCCCTGCTTTCGCTGTACCACTTCTCGATCTCATCTTCTCTTCGTTCATTCTCAAACAAGGCCCTGATACTAATTGTTAGTAATAAAAGTTTGCGGAAGCTATCGAACCTATCCTAGAAATTTGATCCGATTATGAAAATTAATCGAAAAGCTAAACCAAAACTAAATATGTAAACAGAATTAACGAGATTCGGCTTAAAGCCTACATCCTCGGGCGAGCATGAAAACTTAACTGGAGGATAGATGAAGACGACTCACAACCCGCAAGTTCGCCCCAAGATGGTACCGTATAGAAAATAACCTTCTATACTAGATCTTCGACGACCGAGAAATTAAACACCGCTCAAGACAATGAATAAAATTTCTCTCTCACTTGCTCTCACTCTATGTTGAATAGTTGTTGTGTTTTGGGTTGACGTTTGTAAACACTCAAGCATATCCTATATATAGGTGTTTAGAAACCGCCTATACTCAATTGCGAAACCGCCTATTAGTTTTGTCAAACTGCCTCAATTTGGAAACCAAGAAACCACCTCACTTGGTTTGTAATTTCCAATTGAAACCGCCTCAATTGGAAACCAAAAAACTGCCTCTTACAGAAATTATATATAGAGCATTCATCACAACAATACTTCAAATTGATTAGATCTCAAAAGTTATTTCTGTTTGATGTTGGTTTATGTCTCATGATATGTTTTCATTGAGTTGTAAATTGATTCCGTAGATACTTTATAAGATATCTTTTCATACCTCTGCTCGCTAATGCTTCAAACACATGCTTCATGGGAAATAATACGCCATTTGCACAAACATAGATAGTGTTAAGGAAAGTGAGTCAACATCTAATTAGATGATTAAGTTAATTAGATGTATATAATCGAGCTTAGTTAGAGTAGGTAGTTATAAAAGAAGTTAGTTGTTAGAAAGTTAGTTAAGACTAAAAGTTAGTTATGAAACCAAATTGTTAGTTTCATAACAACTAACAACCTTTTTCTGTTTCTCTCTCTCTTCAGATTCTCTATATATATCTTAATGTAAATTGGATTAACTAAATGAATGAAATCAGTTTTCATCTTTTACTTTTCTCTTTCTGCTTCAAATTCTAACATGGTATCCGAGCCTTCTTCGATTTCTTTTTTTTTTTCGATATTCAAACTTGATCTTCTTTTTTTTTTTCCTTTTTCAGATTGTTCTTCTTTTTTTATTCTTCTTCAATTTTACTTTAATGGCGAATGGTTCTTCTTCTTCTTCTCCAAATTATTCATCATCTTCTTCTTCCTTCCATCTTCCATCTCCTTCTACTGTTAATCAATATGTTTCCAACAAATTGACATCTACTAACTACATTTTTTGGAAATCTCAATTTCTTCCTCTTTTACGTTCTTATGCTGTTCTTCAAATTGTTGATGGATCTTCAATTTGTCCTGATAAGTTCATCCGAAATCATCCTACTGATCATCCTTCTCTTAATCCTGAATATACGAATTGGATCAGGCAAGATCAAATGATTCTCAGTTGGCTTCTTGCCTCTCTCACAGAAGAAACTCATAGTCAAGTTCTTGATCTCACGACATCTCATGATGTCTGGACAGAGCTAGAAAGATCTTATTCTTCTCACTCGAAAGCTCGAGTTTCTAATTTGAAATCTGACCTTCAAAACCTCAAAAAAGGTTCTGATTCCATTCAAATCTATTTCAATAAAGCAAAATCCATTGCTCTTCAATTACGACAAGCTTCTAAACCTATATCTGATGAGGATCTATGTGATATACTATTAAGAGGACTCTCTTCTGATTATGGCTCTTTTCGAGCTGCCTTTTCTCTTCAATCACAATCTTACTCTCCTAATGATTTGCTTGGTCTTCTATTGATAGAAGAAAATCGATTACAACATGAAAATTCTTATAATCTTCTTCACTCTTCAATCAATTTTACTCAAACATCCCCTTTTAGAGGATTACACAGAGGTCAATCATATTACAGAGGTCGTGGTCGTTCTGATATAAGGAATCATGGTCGAACCATGATAAGAGGAAGATCTTCATCTTCTTCTTCTCCTGTTATATGTCAAATTTGTGGGAAATCTGGTCATTCAGCTTATTATTGTTATAATAAGAACAATTCCGCTTTTCAACCCAAGTCATCCACTACTTCTACTGAAAATCAATCATATCTTACTGAATTTGAAGATCCTAATACCTATCTTCCTGATTACTCTTCGGATTATCATCATTATTATCCATATTCTGATTTTGATTACTCTTCTATGTCTCAGCCAGTTGACTCTCATCATTTCACAGATAATGAGACATATTTCCCTAAGATTCACAACACTTATTCATCTGCTCCACCACATTCTTCCTCAACTACTTGGAATCCTGATTCAGGAGCTACTCATCATGTTACATCAGATATGACCAATCTAGGAGTTCAATCAGAATTCAAAGGCAAAGGTCATGTTAAAATTGGTAATGGCACAGGTTTGTCTATCTCTCATACTGGTTCTACTATTGCTTCTTTTGATTCAAATTCCTTTTTCCTTCATAATATTTTACATGTTCCTTCTATTACTAAGAACCTCTTATCTGTTCATAAGTTTGCTAAAGACAATAATTGTTATTTTCAATTCTTTCCTGACTTTTTCAATATCAAGGACCTACAAACTAAGAAGGAGCTTCTTCATGGTCCATGTGAGGATGGTCTATACACTGTTCAACTCCAATCTCTTCCTTCTGATGCTCAAAGCTCTGTGTTTTCTACTTCATTATCTTCTGATTGGCACTCAAGATTGGGACACCCTGCCTTTCGAACAATGAAACACATCATTCAGGCAAATAATCTACCTTTCTCCTCTCTTGTTCCATTTATTTGTGAGTCTTGTCAAATGGCTAAGAGCCATTCTCTTTCTCATAAGTCAAGTATATCTTTTGTATCCTCTCCATTAGAATTAATACACTCTGATGTATGGGGACCTGCCTCATCTGCTTCTTTCAATGGATATAGATATTATGTTACCTTTTTAGACACTTTTACCAGATATACTTGGATTTTTCCAATTTTACATAAGTCAGATGTTTACTCCACATTTCTTCTTTTCAAATCTCATGTTGAGACATTATTCTCTCTTAAAATCAAATGTTTGCAATCTGATTGGGGTGGTGAGTTTCGAAACGTATCCAGATATCTTGAAGCAAATGGTATTGGCCATCAAATTTCATGTCCTCATGATCATGCTCAAAATGGCATGATCGAAAGGAAACACAGACACATTGTTGAAACTGGTCTGGCCTTATTAGCCCATGCTAATCTTCCATTATCCTTTTGGGATTTTGCATTTAAGACTGCTGTCTATCTCATTAATCGACTCCCAACTCCCATCCTTAATAACATTTCTCCTCTAGAAGCCTTATTCCATATCAAACCTGACTATCACTATCTTAAAATCTTTGGGTGTGCCTGTTACCCTTATCTCAGACCTTATCACAACAACAAACTTGATTTCAGTAGCTCATTACATATCTTTCTTGGCTACAGTCCTAAACACAAAGGATATAGGTGTCTCAATCCTCACAATAATCAGATTATCATCTCTTCTAATGTTGTCTTTGATGAGTCCAATTTCCCTTCTTTAGCTTATTCTATTACTACCACCTCTTCTTCTGCTCCTATGCCTTTCTCTCCTCCTCCTATTTCTTCCTTTCCCTCTTCTACTGCTCATTCTCTTCCATCCATTCCTTCTGAGCCTCCTCCCTCTTCCATTGTTTCTCCTCCTTCTTCCATTGTTCCTCCTCCTTCTCCCATTGTTCCACCTCCTTCTTCCATTGTTCCTCATTCATCTTCAATTGTCCCTTCTTCTGTTTTTAACTCTCATCCTATGACAACCAGAGCCAAAGTGGAAATTCGAAAACCCAAAGTATATACTACTTCTCTTTCTACTTCTGATCCCACTCCATCTACTTTTCTTCAAGCTTCTAAAGATTCAAAGTGGAGACTTGCTATGTCTGAGGAAATCAATGCTCTAATTCAAAATGGTACTTGGGATTTAATCCCCTATTCTCCAAATATGAATGTTATTGGTTGTAAATGGGTTTTTCGTATTAAGAAAAATGCTGATGGCTCCATTTCTAGATACAAGGCACGATTGGTGGCTAAAGGATTCAATCAAGTTGAAGGCCTTGATTATGAAGAGACTTTTAGTCCAGTCATTAAGCCTGTCTCCATTCGAATTATACTCTCTCTTGCTGTCTCAAAGGGCTGGGTTCTTAGGCAACTTGATATTAAGAATGCTTTTCTTAATGGTTTTCTCAAAGAAGAGGTTTTCATGAGCCAGCCTCCAGGCTTTATTGATTCAGATAATCCAACCCATGTTTGTAAGCTCCAGAGATCTCTTTATGGTCTCAAGCAAGCTCCCAGAGCTTGGTTTGATAGATTGAGCACATTCCTCTTAAGCATAGGCTTTCTAGCCTCTCAAACTGATACATCTTTGTTTTATAGCATTACTTCCTCTTCAATCATCTATATACTAATCTATGTTGATGATATAATCATCACTGGTAGTGATTCTTCTCTGGTTCAGTCCATCATTGCTACTCTCTCTCAAGAATTTGCTATTACTGATCTGGGTACTCTCAATTATTTTCTTGGTATTGAAGTTTCTTCCACTACAGATGGTCTGCTTCTCTCTCAAAAGCAATACATTTCTAATCTTCTTCTCAAAACTAAGATGCATGAGGCTAAGCCTGTTTCCACACCTATGGCTACTTCTGCTACACTTAGAAAAGATGAGGGTGAACCCTTAAGTGATTCTGATATCACCTTATATAGAAGCACTGTTGGTGCTCTTCAATATGCTACCATTACACGACCAGATATTTCTTTTGCTGTGAACAAAGTTTGTCAATTTCTCAAACTCCCTACTGATGATCATTGGTGTGCAGTCAAACGCATCCTCAGATATCTCAAACACACTATTGATTACACTTTCAATATTCATAAGTCTTCTCTCACTCTAAATGGGTTCTCTGATTGTGATCTTCAAGCCTATTCTGATGCAGATTGGGCTGGTTGTCCAGATGATAGGAAGTCTACTTGAGGAATCTTAATTTTTATGGGTTCTAATCTTATATCTTGGTGTTCTAAAAAGCAAGGCACAGTGGCTCGTTCAAGCACAGAAGCTGAGTATAAGGCCTTAGCAGATGCCACTTCTGAACTTCTTTGGATTCAGTCTCTCTTCTCTGGATTACAAATTCAATCGAATTCATCCCCAATTTTATGGTGTGATAATCTGGGAGCTACTTACTTGACAGCTAATCCCATCTTCCACTGTCGCATGAAGCATGTAGAGATTGCCTACCACTTTGTTCGAGATATAGTTAAACAACAAAAGCTTCATGTTAGACATATTTCGACTCATGATCAAGTGGCTGATATTCTCACCAAACCTCTCTCTATTTCTCGATTTTGCTCTCTTCGATCCAAACTCAACATCTCTCCACCCATGTTGAGTTTGCAGGGGGCTGTTAAGGAAAGTGAGTCAACATCTAATTAGATGATTAAGTTAATTTTTTTTTTTTTTTGGAAGTCGACTACGATCTACGTATGTCGTTACATTTGGCACTTGATACATCATAGATGTGATAAGCTCGATAACCGCCCACTCAAACACTAACAGGACCGGGCCTATAGCCCAACTAGAACATGCCCTAAAAGGCCAACAACATTATTTACACCCTAATAATCCCAATTCAAATAACCAAAGATTCCACCTTCTCTGGGATTCGAACCTGGGACCTCTAGGGCTTTCTGGAGTTTATGTCAACACCTTGAAATCACTTGGGCTACCAACTGTTGACGATGATTAAGTTAATTAGATGTATATAATCGAGCTTAGTTAGAGTAGGTAGTTATAAAAGAAGTTAGTTGTTAGAAAGTTAGTTAAGACTAAAAGTTAGTTATGAAACCAAATTGTTAGTTTCATAACAA